>OMKR01103637.1:0-14807 GCA_900302355.1 Cyttopsis rosea | reverse complement strand
AACCCATCCGCATATCATGTTAATTATAGTCTAGTTTCCAAATATAGGCCTAAACAAGGATACTAGACACAGCAAACACATGGAAACAATACTGTAGTATCGCCTGATAATCATACACCGGGCGACACACATAGAAACATGTTTAACACAACTAACTAATTACTATGAATTCCATCAACGACCGCAAACCGGGTCGCGGCGTGGCGGATTGTGACGCGACGTGACGACGGCGGCCGCCGAGGTGTAACCCGAGAGGGGCGGAGAGTGTGCCCAGCGTCAAAGCGAGCCGCGTCCGGTGCGGGTCGTACGACCGGCCGCTGCCGAGGGAAGCCGAGCGTCCGGACCGAGTGGCCGGGCTTCGTCGTCGAGTCTCAGCCAGCCGCAGGAGACACCGAGGCGTCGGTAAGACTTGTTACATTATATGTTTGTTTGCTCAAAAGCGAACGTTCATAGAGCCGCCCGGACGACGCGGAAGTTCGCGTCCGATTCGCAGCGTCTGTTTTCCTCGGAATTTTTTAGAATGAATCTTTCACAAATCAGAAATGGTGTTTAAAATGCAATATTGGCTTGTTATTATAATCGAGTCCCGGTTTGAGTAATATAAGTACAGATCTAGACCTGGTTTTAGATGGTCTGCGTGTACAAAAAAAAAAGTCTAAAATTCCGAGGAATTTGAACGCACCGTGAGAACAGACGCTGGGAATCGGAAGCGAACTTCAGCGTCGTGCTGCCCGGGCCATTTTAGCGGGAACACGCGACCTCAAAGTAATTTTTGTTTAAAAAAATGTAATTACAAATGTACAAAATTAACGTGTTAAATAATACTTTTTTTTCTTGCCAGCAATGTGAACCGGAGTAGCAAAGTTTTATGTTATAAATGTACAGTGCGGGTCCCCAGCATTTAGAAACTACACGCTAACTTGCATATGTTGCACAATTAGCATAATTAGCTACATGGACAATATTTCAGTGACGGCTTGGCCGATTTGGACAATATTGGAGTGGTTTTGGGCATTATTGAGGATGCTGAATCTATTTTTGACATTTTCAATGTTCGAAATGGCCGTTTAAACCAGACTCCCGGTGGGCCGATTTTGTAGCCTGGCAGCGCCAGAGCAATTGGCAAATGCGCATTGCTCTGGAACCTCTCCATTCATTCTCCATTTCGTTATCAACAGGCGTGTCTCTGGACAAAGACCTACAACCACTCAGAGCAACGTGCAATGCAGGCTGCGTACCCGCTGGTTAACGCTGGAAACCCGCCCCAATTGGATCGACACGTGGGGCGCCGAGCGACAGAAAACGGCGACTGCGATTGGCCCGATGATAAAATCACCTGGTGGAAATCGGTTTGAATGGGAGGGAGGCCAGACAAATCTGCCAGAGCTGCAGATTGGTCTTGTTCCCACGCTAGCGATTTTGATGAAATTTTAATTTGATGAAGATGAAGTGTCAATTTAGAAGTTTTAGAGGACGCTGAATCGATTGGATTGGATAGATAACGTATGTATTTGAAATAATTGAAAATAATAATCATTGAAACTACACCTGGGTTATAAATTGTAGGATATTTATGGACACAATTATCCAAACGATGCACAACATGTACATTTTAATTCACAGTCCATGACACTCCCATATCATCTTCATCAACCTCATCGTCGGCTCTGTCTTCATCTTCTTCTCCAGACTCTGCGTTCTTGTCGTCTTGCTCTTCTTGCTGCGAGTGTGTGAGCGGATTGCAACGTGTACTATCGTAGCCTTTGCAGAAGCAGTAGCTGGTACGGGCCAGGCCTGCGGCTGTGCTTTGCTGCTGCACATTGCATGTGTCGGTGCTGGGGGCGGTTTTGCACCTTCGTTAGATGTCGTATCTGGCGACGTTCTGAGATGCCGGCTTCCTCCGGTTGTACAGAGCCAGGAAGAAACCCCTCACTGCCTCTGATCTGCAAATCGGTAGCTCCCTCCTCTCCGATGAAGAGAAGCAGGTCACCGGGTACTACTCTCATGGCCATGAGCTCAGACACCTTCCCTTTCCCGGCGCGATAGGAGGTGGTGTCACACCCGGAGAGAGCGTGCATAGCCAGGATGGAGCGACACTACTCACCCAGATCCTCTACTGTCGAGTTGATGTTGAGAACAGTGCCTGAGAACAGTGCCATCCCTTCCCTCCATCTGCAGGTGACATGTGATGCCCACCTTCCAGCACCAATAGACCATGAGCACAAACGCATCAGTGTCGTCGCTGAGAATGTGGACAGTTGTAGTGTCCAACATGTACGAGATGAGAGAGACGTCGGCCTCGTCATGAGTGACAATACTGTCTGCTCTGCTGACCATCTCGATGTGATCTCCTAGGCTGTGCATGCATAGGAGCTCGCCCAGCCTCATCTTGTCCTTCATCACTTTGTCGCGGCTAGGTAGAGGGGTTGACAGTGAGAGTTGTGGTCTGGCAGAGACTTGCTCATACCGGTCAAAGATGACAGCTGTTTGGGTGATGTACCGATTAAGCCAGCGCCCCATGCTGGCTGCGAGGTCAGCCACGGTGCCTGACGATGGCCACACCACGTGGTAGATGAGCTGCGATGCATCAACGAGTACAACGTCTGGTGGGTGGGGATTGGGGACAAGGATTCCAAGACGCTGGACGATCACAGACATGTTACCTTAGGTTTTCCTATATCACATTAGCAAAAAGGTCATCGCGATTGCCAACTTTTGATAGTGATTATATTAACACAGTATAATAAAAATGCTTGTTATTGGACAGAGAGAGATACAGATAATGTACGGATAGACCTACATGAACAGTCTGCCATCAAGGCATCCATGTAGAGTAACTGTTAGGCATTCAAATGATGAGGTAACTTTTTTTTGGTAGTTGTGGTAACATTAACTGTTGATGTATTAATTACTGTGGGTAACGTTTGCCTTGAGTTTATTCAGAAGAACTCCTGCCATGATATTTTAACAATTTAAACCACCCCAAGAGATGGTTTAGAAGTATAGAGATATTATTTATAAAAAATTGAAATGAAATATGCACACATACTTGCATTGAGGCGATAATCCATACATAAAAAGATGGGTTTTGCCCGTCTTTCCATCCGGCCGTTATCCCACCCGCAGCAGTAACCACAGTGGCAATGACACAATGTTGCGCAGCAACAAAAAAAAAAAAGTAAATATAGCATTTTTTAAATTTTGTTATTTCTTTTCGTCAACCTCTGGTTTTGTTTGTAAACACCTTATTTTACCGCGGCCGGCACTTCCGGGTTGGGGAAGGACCTGGTGGAAGCTGTCCTCTTACGTGCCTGTAGTAAATACTAGCCGTGTCTAGAGTTTATTGTGTCATTTAAATATTGTTTATTGTGAATAAACTTTTTAATAGATTTTTCTCATTTATGTTAACTTTGAATTTATGGTTTAATAGCCTAATTATGAAGAAGACTCGAATATTGAAATTACTTAAAATGCCCATCCCTAGTTTTAATCCAAGTAAAATGAATACACAAAATATTTTTCTGTGTTCGAGTGTTAAATAAATGTTCATTTAAGTTCAGCAATTGTATATCAGCCATCGGCCGCCCTGCTCTCTAAATATCGGCGTCGGCCATTGAAAAATCGGTCGACCACTAGTATTAAGCATATAAATAACCTCAAAATTAATCAAAATCGGCCCACAGGGATTTGAAATATGGCCACTTCTGGTTTAAACGGCCACTTTGAAAATGTCAAACAAAATTCAGCATCCTCAATAACCCCCAAAACCACTCCAATATTGGCCAAATCGGCCAAACAGTTGCTGAAATATTGTCCATATAGGTGGTTATGCTAATTAATGCTAATTTAGCGCATTAAGATCATTATGCAAATTGACCAACATATGCAGGTTGGCATCGGCAGTTTCTAAATGCTGGGGACCCACACTGCACATTTCTAATTTAAACATAGGGATACTCAACATTTCCAGGTTCACAATAGCGCTCTATAGGCTGGCAAGTAGACTAGTAACGAGCTGCCCGGAGCCTTCTAGTTGAAAGTATTTCCTCGTACTTTTGTAAATTGAATTGAATTTGAGATGTAGAAAATTAAGGTTTGGTTATATGTTTGCGGTTTAGCCACCGCTAATCGCGCGTAGCCACACCTCCGTGTCAAACCGGAAGTCTGCAGAAATTCAAGATGAATAATTTGTTAGGAAAAGGGCGGAGACACCGGGCTGTCGTCACACTTCAAACTAACCCAAATGTGTCGGCACTGGTGCTCACCTCTGTGTTGTCCTACTGGCGACAAGGAATTTGCTCCATGCTGCTGATATAGTCTAGAGAACCGACGAGACGACAACGGCAACAACTCCATCAAAATAACTAGATGTTTGCCACAAAACTTAAAAGCAAGAAAAATAAGTTATAATTTACATAGAATTTTCAAATGTACGCTCAACAGTAAGTTGACGAATGCACAGGGACAATAATAAAGGTCACAAATAATTATAATAATCCAAGGGAAGTTAAATTGTATAGCACATGAAATGCATTATATAAAAGCAGGTAAGAATGAGGGTTAAAATTAAATAATAAAAGGGATAAGATACCAAATTTCATAGTCCTGCATCAAAGATATGCAATGTGTTTTTGTTTTGTCAAACTTAGTACGGTGGTACTATTCCTGACAATGCTGTAACATGAGCCGTCTCTGAGGCTTATAGATGCTGTGCTCATAGTAAATACTAGGGATGTTGATTGGATGCGCCTCATGTTAATGCAGGCCTGCTCTGGTTTTAGGCAAATTCATTACTCTATCAACTGCAAACCAGAGACGGCCACTGCCAGACGGATGGCCCACCGAAGAGGGCGGTGGGCACACGGCTCTCGATGTCGACTGTGAGGAATCCCCGGGGGAGCCGAGGTTCGTCAGCCACACGAATTACCCCCGAAGCTAAACCTAGCAGTCACAAAGTCCTCAAAAGGGCTACACCTCGAAGAGAGCGACAGTTACGCTGGCAACAGCGGCGATTCTATCGAAGTTTCCATCGAGTTAGACGAGGTCTCGGGGTTGGACGGCAATACCGACGACTCCGCCTCTGTGCTTTCAGAGTTGACAGCTTTTCTGCCAGTTCTCATGCAAACGACCTCGAGGTCGGGGGAAGAAGGGTCGACATTTACAGTATATTTGATCAAGTGTTTTATTTCTGTCCTGTGGATGTTTTTCCTCTTTAGCAGCCGAGAGGACTCAAGTGGTCGGTCGCTCTGTTTCCCAAAATACCTCATCTCTGAGGACAGCCTCCTTGCGTTGTTCCCGGTGTGTCCCGTCTGCCAAGGCCGATGTGACATCAACACCAGAAGGAAAGGGGCGTCGTTGGCCATAGACCAGCTCTGCCTGCACCGCCGGGACTCGAGAAACCGGACGAGTCGGTGGTGGACGGTAATAAACTGACATTCGATAAGAAACCCGCGGTGGTCTGCAGGAGTGCTCAACGATGTTCACGGTGAAGCTTTGCAAGACATTTGAGAATTTCTTTACGACGGTGTAACGGTTGAGTTGGAAGTCTGGCGGTTGCCGAGAAGAAGAGGCTCCGAAACACAGTGCAGGTTGCTGGTGGATCGTTGGGGCCAGGCGGTCTGATCTGACAAACCCTTTTTAGTCAGTGGGCCAAATAGAGAGCCGCACTGAAGTGCCCCCTTCGTTCTGTTTTAGGGAGAGTGAGGTGTTGTAGGGTTAGACCAGTGAAGATGCTAACCAGCCGTCAAACATTTAAATGATGTTAACTGAGGTGACTTGTCTGGGTGTGGAGACGACCGCTGTTTTCAACTTTTGAACGTTATCAGTGTGTCACAGACAGTCTGCCAAATCCATTCAGAATGAAATGCTTGACTTGTTAACCTACCAAGCCGGAGTAGAAAAAACGTCCTAGTTCGGAAGTTTAAAGGATGGGTTTGTTATGTTTCAACTGACTAAAGTTTTGGTTCCCGTGGTTTGGAGCACAACTTCACCCAACGATTTACTGCTGAGAAACGTCCCGCTCTGCTGCAGGTTCACTGGTTAAATGCAGACGGGAAAATCACAAATAGTTAAGTGTTAATATCTTATACTGAAAGAAAATGCTCGGAGACTGTGCATCCGTTGTCGGGTTTCTCAGCGTTTTATTGACTTGTTGGCACTTCCGCAAGGCAGCTTGTAAGAGGAATGGAAGTCTTCAAACACGAGTCTAAGCCGTCTTATCTTTTCCCTCAAAGTGAACAAGCGCACCTTGGAGGATGTGAAGAGCCGACCTCTCATCACCTCTGTAGCGGAGTCCTTCCACTGATTCTTTTCCAGTTCACACCAAAAAGTGCAGGTATGCAACGCTCTTCATGGGTTTTACAGTTTGCGAAATGATGTATCCTTGTAGCTGTCTGGTTTTATATTTAAATATCTTTTATAGGTTATAAACGAATTTAACGTTGTGGCTCCAAGGAGGCTTTTACATCTGTCACTTATAAATGATGCTGACTTTCCATTGGCAAATCACATTGAGAATGCAGGTTACAGCAGTGTTGGACATCTTTTTTTCAAATAATTTGTTTTTGTCTAGAAATGAGCTGGTACGTATGTTCCACACTTGGCAGAAATGTTATTTTGGGGCCCCACCCAAAGAATGGTGGGAAAAAAATTCATTCTCTAGATAAATTGATTGAAGTTTTAGGTTTATACTTTACTTATCCAAAAGTGATTTTAAAACATTTAAGCAATATTTAAATTGTAATTATTAAATGGGGGCAAAGCTTCTAGACCATTTAAAAATGTAAGAATAGATTAATTTAATGGAATCCTTTTAAATGAGTTTTTCTCGACAAATGCGCTATCAAATCTTTGCCTCACATTAACTACTTTACGATTAGCTGTAATATTATTAGATTACCTTTAAGCTTCAATGTCATTAAACATGGCAAACCACTGTAGCATTGAAAAAGCATGATAAAGCTTAATCAAAAACAGTTCAATTTTGCCAGTCAAATTATCAAATGTCATGTAATGTGTTACATCAGGGGTTCCCAACTTTTTTTTATTATCATGGACCCCGCACGCCTTCTCACAGCCCGGTGGCAAATGCCCCGCGGCCCGGCACCTGTTATAGTGTTATTCTTCAGTGCTTCCTTATCGTCACAAAACTACAGGTGCACAACAAAAGACTCTAAAGACACTCAAAAGTATTACTCTTTAATATCGATCCATATTGCTAAAATCAAGAACTGAATGACATTGAAGTTGACCTTTGTTTACACAGCACAACAGCCTTTGTGTGCAAGTATAAAAATAGATTAAAATTTGCTTCTACAAATTGTAATACAAGACCAATATGGCGAGCGCTGTCCTGCCCCAGTACATGAGGATATTTAAAAAGAAAAAAAAGGTCACTTTACAGGACATCAGCTTTCCACACAGCAGCACTCGTGGTTGAGATTTAGCCTGTTTCCAATCACTGCAGCCTTTACTTCACACACACACATATATATATATATACACACACACACACACACCAATGTAAAAAAAATCAACTACCAAACTGAAAATCAAACACGTTTAGCATAAACTGTGTCAGAAACAGATGCAAAACTCGACCCGTTTCTCTTGGGAGGTGGAAAATTTTAATTTGTCCGTGCTGTAGTGAATTCTGGAGAAAATTATAATTCCAAAATGTGTACATAAAGTGCACCACATGTATACAACTCAGAACCCTAGAACAAAAAAAAGTTTACAGTAGCAGCCAGATATATCTCATTCCTCAATCCAAGAATCCATTTGAAGTGATTTTGTGAGACACCTTCACAGCTAGAAATTAAAACGCAACAATAGAATATTTGTTTGTGCCGACATACCAGACTCAATTTGAAATGGTTTCGCGACCAATGAAATGTCTTAATCTGTAACACCGCAACTGCTGTACTCTTGTGTGTAGGTTAATCACCAATTTACAAAGCAGGGTATTGCTGCTTGTGAATTCTGAAGTTAGCTTATATCATTAACAAAATCTACTTTGCAATTACACCGCAGATCATTTTAAACATGAAAAATAACAAACCTTTTCAAATTGTCTTTAAGATCAAAGCGTCAGTCCAGACACGCAATACTAAAATGAACAAAAATAAAAAGTCATCCAATAAATATGTAAAAAATAAACAGTTTAATGCTGAATATCCCTTTTTATACTCTGCATTTTACAGTCCTCTCTTTTCACTTTGAGAAGTTATCTACAATGGGACACCAAGGGGATCTCCCCTAAAATGGTCTGAAATGTGAATCCCCCCCCCTTTTTTTTTTATGACAAGCCAGCTGTGTTGGTAACATTAACGAGACGTGTAGTGGGCAATCTTGTAGCATTTTCCCATTTAGACTTTGGGACTTCCATCTTGTTGTCCACGCTCAGTGCTCAACTAAAGTCTGTGACCTATGAATGCGTGTGTTACTCAGCTGACTTGGATATCCAACTAGGTTAGGACACAGAATTAAAAAAACAAACTGATCCATCCATCTTTTCTAGGAGGACGAGCTGAAGGTGCTCCTGCCCGCCTTGCGTTCGTAGTTCACCAGCCGCTGTCCCACCAGGTACCTGCACAACAAACAGGTAGAGAACATTATCGTCTTTTGTTTTAACCCTAGAATTCATGATGGGTCACAGATGCTTGCTTTATTTTTCAAACCATATTATTTTAACAATCTAAAATTCCACGAAGTCCTTGATTAAGATGCTTTTTGATGGAAACTCATTGTTTCTCAGTTGTATTCAATAAATAAAAACAAGTCATTTTTGACCTGACATGCATTGTAGGGTTAAAGGAGTTTTTTGTTGTCTTAAAGTTAAATATCCATTTCGAAAATGGGAAACACGTTTTTTTAGGACTACTTTTTGCAATTGCTGCCATACATCCGGAGAGTAACATTGACTCCAGTAGGTTTCTAGCTTGTCATGTTAGTATAAATTAATTCAAAAGAGCAAAACAGTCAAATGTCGGGAACCAAGATTTTGGGTTGAAAATAGCGAACCTATCCTTTAAACATTCAGTTATTCCTTGGCACAGAACTCAGATAATTTAAGGTTTATAGTCTTTCAGTGGCATCGTATAGTCATGGATTTAAGTCATTAAAAAAATACTGTAGCCAACGTTACACTTTAGATGTACTACAGCAGTTGCAAAAAGTAGTTCTAAATTAAATGTGATTAGTTATTAAAAAAAATAGAGTGCAGCAATCCGAGTCATCGCGCTAGGAGGCAACAAAGTAGAAAGATCATATTACAACCACTTAAATGGACCGTGGCTTCCCAAACATTCATATCCCCTAATTAGTTTATTTGATACATTCTATGACTGCACATCAGATAGAAAAGTTTTGTAGCAATTCTCATATATAAAATGGCAATATTGTATCGAGTAGTAAAATCCTGCCCAATACTCCTACTGCACATGCATTAGTATAGTCAAGTCAATTCTATTTATATAGCCCTTAACGTGTAGCATTATGTTTTCTCAAAATCTTCATCTTACCCCCATGCCAAGTAGGATTTAGATGGGTTTGTGAGCCAGTGCACACAACAGATTAGACTTTGCTTACTTGTCATTTTTGATGTGCTCGTAAAGGCATTTGAACTGGCGGATCTGGAAGGAGAGAATGGCTAGCAGCACGACCACCATCAGCAGGAAGGGATAGATCCGCCTCTCCACCAGCGTCTGCATCTCTGGCTGCACACCTTCCATGAGAGAAATAGGATAAATCAGCGCAACCACAACATGTATGTAGTACATCTTGTAATTTGCTCAGAATTAATCACTGACTCAATATTTTACATTTATTTCAAGCTGTGCTAAAAAAGAAAAATCAGGAAACATAATGCAGGTGATATCGATTAATAAACCTGTTCGGCTCAAGCACATTACTATCAAATGGAAACACGAGCCAGCTGTATAGTTTTGTGCGTTACAGTTGTAAACCGAATTCACTGCTGAATTCTGTGAAGATGACTAACAACCAAAGAAAAACATTTTATTAGACATTTCTCTCATTTGTATAAAAGCAATGTGATTCTGTCATACTGAGTATAAGACTCCTTCAAGTGTCTAAAATTGTCGACAACCAGCCCTATTTATATCAAACCTTACCCACTAGTGGCACAATGCCTTTAGAGATTGTGTATGGGACGCAGAGAGAAAGCAGCAGCACACAGATCACTGGAGCAGCCAGCCTCCGCACAATGAAGTGCAGGTCAATGTTTCGGATACCGTTAGCATAGACCTACAGGATGTGAACAATACATACTTGCATTATCTCTTAGCAGAATGAGTGCGACAGGTTAGTTAACCAGTGATTAAATCAGATAAACATTTGGACACATTTCTTTGTAAAACAAATTTATATATACGGTATGCTAAATCACAGTGGCAAGTGTAGTAAAGATAATAGAGGTTATTGACCTGCTCAATAACAGTTTTGAGCCACCACTGAGGACCCATCAGTGTGATAGCAGCGATGATTTTAGCATGGAGGACACCCAAGGCCCAGTCCTGTCACAAACAGTTAAAGCAGAATTATCCTCGCATGTCAACATGTTTTATAGTTAAAGGGAAGAATCGAGCAGCCAGTGTAGAACTCCAGTACCTGCCAGGGGTAGAAGAGAGGTGTGTGATCCAGCGGCACTCTGAGCGGAGCCACAATGACCAGCTCGAACAGCAGACCCAGCAGCAGAGGAATCAGCCCCGCCAGCAGCATGGCCACCACCAGCGTCTTCAGGATCTACTCACACAGGAATTAGGAAATACAAGTTAAGTCAATACACACACAACCAGATGCATGTTTGTTACACAACAGTAGGTCTGTATATTGGGGTAATCTCACAATACAATTCTATATCAATATATTGACAATTCCTTCCAACTTTTCAGTGTACGATCATGATGTGCATTACAAAAATAAAAGATTTAAATTAATCTGTGACTGCTGGCATTTGATTTAGATGGTTGCATAACTTCCAAATAAAGCATACAGTATTACAGTTATTACAGTTCTACCAGTTAGTGTGTTACCATGAGCGTCCACTCATGCACTTTGAGTATGATGATGCTGGGCCCCTGCGGCATCCAGGCCAGCAGCACGGTGGCTCCGCGGACAGCCAGCCAGCACACGTAAAGGCCGCTCGCTGCAGTGTACAGCTCGTGCACCGTGGCCCCGCCCATCCAGAAGGACATCAGCCAGCGACCCACAAATACTAAGTGAAAACAGGAAATTTAAAATTATTGTGGTAGTGATGTGTGGGGGAGCAACTAGAGCAGGGGTTCTAAACCTTTTTTGGCCCATGACCCTGTTTGTAGGTCACGAAATATTCACAACAGAAACTAGTGTGACATTCTTATTTTGGAGCCAGCAACACTAAATGTATGCTTTACTATTCATATTTAGCCCAATAAGCAACAGATTAAGGCAAAATAGGAATCTACTTTCAAATTAGATGTGAATTTTTATGAAAATACATCTCAGCCTTTAGAATGTCTGAACTAAAGGCAGATGGAAACAGATGTAGTGCTGTAATTTACGAGTGATATTTGTGAGAGAAAACAAGAGAGTATGTAACTCACCTGGCAGCGTGAGGCACGTCAGGCTGGCCAGTAAGAGAGTCACACACATGAACACCACCAGCAGTACAATCTGGGCAGGAAAGAAACACAGTTTTTAACCCAGATACATAATACTCACTCATCTTTATACCTTAAAATTTAGAATGTAAATTAAGTGGGGGCTGAGAAACTTTCATTTCCTGGAACTCCAGTAGGTTTGTGGTGGATCTTGGTACTGTTATAATCTAATCATTGGCTCGAAGGGGAAGTTCCAGCGCAATCAAAGACTAAATTCATTGTAAGAGATTGAATCAGCCACAAAAGAAGACTTGATGAGTTTTGCCTCAAAGTAATAAACAATTTCAATGCTGTGTATCTCTATCCTCACATGATGGGAATAACTACAGGAGTCCAGCTTGGATTTCTGGACTCATTACAAATAAAGAGCTGCTAGGTATAGGTAAATATAACTCTCACACGGCTTCATGTATTAGAGTAAAAGATTATCCTTAATGAAAATATTTACTAATATAAAATTTAATCCTGTACAACACATTAATCAATTGTAAAAAAAAAATGAATATTTGGCCATTTGATTGATTGTTGATGTGATTGGCTGTCACCCACCTTGAGGGGGAAGTGGATTGGTCGGTGGTAGGGCTGGAAACCCACAGGCCCGCCTTGCTGCAGAATGGCCTGATGGGCAGCGTGAAGCCCCTCCCTTAGACCTGGTATCCTGTTGTTGTCATGGCGACCGGGGCCAAGGTTGTTGTTGGGTTGATGGTCATCCTCGTCGTCTTCATGTTCTCCCAGTAGGTAGGAGTGGAGATCACTGTGGACGGAGTCACAGTGCATGTTCATAACTTTAATACCATCCATCTATAAATTAATTTGTTCCAACAATCACAGGATTGTTGGAACAAATTCAAATGTGTCTTCATTTGCATTTTACATCTCTTCTTTCCCCCCGGGTGTTATCTTATTGCCGTTACAATTATTTGAACCAATCTTTCTGTAAGTTCTACATTTCCATCCAAATTTAATGGGAAATTAAAGCTGCAAGCAGCAATGAACTGGCCCTCATGCCATCATGTGAATTTCATGTAAATTGGATGATGTTTGTGACAGTGCAATTGCTTCCTCTTGCCAGCAGGTGGCAGTATTAGCCTGGCATGTTGCTGTATATCATGTGTACACCACACCATGTGAATTTCATGTAAATTGGATGATGTTTGTGACAGTGCTATGACTAAGTGAATATGGGTGTGTAGATGTGTTCAGGGCGGGTCACTGATGAAGCAAGAGAAATGTGGTGCAGATGGGACAAAGTATGCTGGAGTTATAGCAACTTCCTGTTTGATGGCGAAGCACCGAAATTGGTGTCGCCGTCACGGCAACCAGGAATAACGTAGGGAAAAGCTTTTGATAACTTTTCATCTCCAATGTCTGAAGATGATTGTGTGCGAATTAGAAGTGGGTGCGATAAGATCCCTAGGACTAGTTCGTTCAAATACGAAGTGTGGAAATGGCGAGAAATCGGTCATGTGATTCAAGATGGCCGACTTCCTGTTGGTGGTAGGGTATTGGTCCAAGAGACTTTTTGGTGCGTCTTGACATGTTGTACATGTGTAGCGAATTTGGTTTGTCTATGTCAATCTGGGGCGAGGGGCGCCAAATTTTAGGGGTCGCTAGGGGGCGCTAGAGAGCCATTTTGCCACGCCCATTAATGCAAAATTTTCGCCAGGTCTGGCTTGCGTGCAAAATTTGGTGACTTTTGGGGACGTTTAGGGGCCAAAAGGCCATCGTTTGCGGAGAATAAATAAATAAATAAATAAATAAAGAATAATTCCTACAGATACAATAGGGCTTCGTCCGGTACGGGCTCAGGCCCTGATAATAATAATAATAATAATAATAATAATAATAATAATAATAATAAATATAATAATAATAATAACAATAATAAATATAATAATAATAATAATTAGAGATGCACTGATCCACTTTTTTCAGTTCCGATCCGATGCGATTCATACCAGAGCTCTTTTTTCTTGAATATAATATAAATGCTTCTGATGGAAAGCACTGGTATGGCAACTGCATGGCAGCTCTTATTACTAGGACATATTGCACATGGTACAGAGGTATTTCAAGAACATTTATTGTGCAAAACTGCAATAATAAATAGAAAAAAAAATACAAAACATTTTTTCAAGTAACTTCCATCTCTGAAAAACATTTTTTATGAAATACAATAAAAATCAAGTTCCATAAAGTGAAAATGAAAACTGACTTCAAGAATTTGTTGTTATTTATTCCCCCTTTTGTGCCAGTTAAAATATTTAAACTTTATTTAAACAGACGACATGCTTACTTGACCCACTCCCTGGAAAACTCATGAAAGAGCTATTTCCAATTTTGTACCCTCTATTCTTAACATTATTAACTCTTCCCTCTCCTCTGGCACTGTGCCTATGGCTTTTAAGACAGCCATCATTAGACCCTTACTTAAAAAACGCAACCTCAACCCTGAGAGTCTTAGCAACTATAGGCCAGTCTCTAATCTCCCCTTCATCTCCAAAATTCTGGAAAGAATTTTAGTGCGACAGATTACTGATCACATGTCCTCTTGCGATCTATTTGAATTGTTTCAGTCCGGATTTCAGGCGCTGCACTCCACTGAAACAGCCCTCACAAAAGTAGTTAACAATCTTTTATTAGCAATGGACACCGACAACTCATCAGTGGTACTACTACTCTACCTCAGCGCTGCTTTTGATACTGTCGATCATAACCTACTGCTAGATCGCCTAGAGACGTGCATTGGTATTAGAGGTTTGGCACTTATCTGATTTAGATCTTATCTTTCAGAGAGGACACATCGTGTAATTCATGGTAATGTGACCTCTGAGTATTGTAATGTTACTTGTTGGGTCCCGAAGGGATCGGTACTTGGCCCTTCTATCTATGAGTGATGCAGAGACCATATTTCATGCATTTGTAACATTGTGCCTAGATTATTGTAATATATTGCTCTCTGGCCTTCCCATGTCTAGTACGAAAAGTCTTCAGTTAGTGCAAAATGCTGCGGCAAGAATCTTGACTAGGACTAGAAAGTTTGACCCTATTACCGCTATACTGGCCACCTTGCACTGGCTCCCGGTTTACCTCAGATGTGACTTGAAGGTTTTGCTACTTACCTATAAAATACTGCACGGCCTAGCA
>OMKR01103636.1:0-14015 GCA_900302355.1 Cyttopsis rosea | reverse complement strand
CATGTTGAGTGTTAACAATTTTTGTTATTTCTGCAAAAAAGGAAAAATTAAATAACTGTTGAATCTTTTCACATCTTTTCATGTCATGTCTTTATTTTTTGCACAAATTCATAGAGAGTAGAATCAATATCTATCTATCTATCTATCTATCTATCTATCTATCTATCTATCTATCTATCTATCTATCCATCCATCTATCTATCCATCCATCTATCCATCCATCTATCTATCCATCTATCTATCTATCTATCTATCTATCTATCTATCTATCTATCTATCTATCTATCCATCTATCTATCTATCTATCTATCTATCTATCTATCTATCTATCTATCTATCTATCTATCTATCTATCTATCTATCTATCTATCAGGCAGTTGCCTGTGCTGCTGCTGCTGCTGCTGTAATGCAGCCATTTGATGTTGCTGTTGTAAATTCCCGGACAACATTGGCCGCTGTTGTTGTTGTTGTTGTTGGTGGTGTTGGTGTTGGTGTTGTTGTTGCTGCTGCTGCTGCTGCTGCAACTGCTGAAGCTGCACCATTGTAGGCATTGTAGGCTCCACCCTGAGCCATGTTCATCCCTGTCTGAACGCCTTGGTTTACCTGCTGTTGGAGCAAGCCCCCCTGCAGGTCCAGAGAACCTCACGCTCCAGGGCCACCTTGCAGAGGACCTCCAGCTCCACCAGGACCATCCTGGCCTCCTTGGTACCTAGCCGCCCTCTGCTTGATGAAGGCGGCCATGAGGACGGGGTTGGAGTGGAGGATGTTGAGGACCTGCTGTTGCTGAAGTGTGGAGCTGGGAGAGCGAAGTGTTAGCAGCAGTTGTTGTAGAGCTGCCTGGGACAGGTTTCCTGATCCGGCCACCCCTGCCATTGCAGCAGTGGCCCCTGCTGCGCCCCCCAGACCTGGTTTGCCTAGTGAGAGAGTAGAGGCTCCTCTGGGTCTAGCTGAGTAGGGCGGCAAACCAGAGGGATGCTGCTGGTGCTGAATCCATGGCACCATCTGCTGCTGTGGAGAGTTCATCTTCACCCCTGCACCCCCTGCTCCTCCACCCATGGGTGAAAACTGGTGATAGAGGTGGTGCTGCAGAGGCATGACACCACCTAGCTGCTGCAGCTGCTGTTGTTGTTGTTGTTGTTGTCCAGGAGTCCCCACCCCCCCCATCCAGACTCCTTGTTGCTGGGGCATCATGGGCATGTTGCGCTGGGTAGGGGTCTGTCGGGTAGCAGGCTGGGTCCCCACTGAAGTCGGGGTGCTGGGACCAGTTGCTCCTTTGTTGCCGTTGGGCCCTGGGGAAGAGAACCCCACTGGTGCTCCCCCTGGAGAAGCCTGGCCCACCTGCTGCATGCTGGTCAACCTCCTCCTCAGTATCTGCACCTGCTGGATGCGGTGCAGCTTGTGCTTGATCTTGAGGCAGAAGGGCACCGGACACTTGTTTTCCTGGCAGTGCTTGGCGTGGTAGCAGCCTAGATTGATGATCTGCTTGGAGGTGGGGCAGCCACCGTTGGTCTTCCTTTTGCAGACCTTGGTGTGCTGCACCACCCTCTTCATCTTCCAGCAGGGTGGCAGGGAGCAGTTGGCGTTGCGACACGGACATGCATGCACCAGCGACTGGATGCAGCGCTGGATTCTGAGGCGCCGCAAGTTCCCGGTACTCTGGGTGGCCGATGCCACCTGGTTGTTGCTCTCATCATCGAGGCCAAGACCAGGCTTTTCCATCTTGTGCCTGTGGCCCTTAGTGTTGTAGCAGGTGATGCACAGGTGATAGTCCTGAAACAAAGAGCAGGCCACTGTTGGTTATAAATCCGGTCCCTGGTAGCATTACAAAGCAAAAGTTTGTCATCAATGAGGTTTATACTGAGGAAACTGGTCTTACGAGGTTAAACAAGTATCAACCCTGGAAGAAGGTCCAAGAGTGCTGCAGTGTTACCTCCATGATAAAACCAAAAAATATATTTCCCTATGGTGATCTTATCATGTATTTCTATTATTGCCAGTGTTGCAATAACTTAATTTCAAGACTAGGTTAGAATTAAAGATAAGACAAATCTGGCAATGAACCCACAAATTCATAGCAGGGCTTGAAAAATACTGTTGCCCAGCTGCCCATCTTGTGTGGCCTTGGCTGCTTTGTTGTCAACCAGCACAGTATCTAAATCTAGATAGTGATCGATCGATTTACCCATTGATCTCACTCAATTATGAAAAGACCCTACAAAGGACCATACAAAACTGAAATGTTACATTCAACACGGAGCCATGGCGGGGCCCCACCCTCACCTCGCAGACAGTGCAGTGGAAGCGGGTGTCAATTCGGTGATGGCACTCGTTGCAGGTATAGACGAAGCAGTCCTGGCTCTGGCTGTGCAGCTCCACCGGCATGCACATGGACCGGCGCAGGGAACTGGACTCCGGGTCCTTATCCATCAGGGGGTCCGGGTCCGCGATGGAGGGCAGGACATTGGCCTGTGAAAAAGAAGAAGAGACGAGAAAAGAAGAGCAGAAAAGAATGCAGTGTGAATAGTAGTCTCCAAGTGTCTTTAAGAAGCCGCTTTTCCCAACAACGTACAGGAACTAAATAAGGAACCGTTTAGACCTGGAACCTTCTGAAACGGGAACCTTAGCGGTCCCTGAAAGAGTTCTTGGTCACTTTCCAGCAGCGCCGAGGAACCGTGGAGATTATGCTGCTATGTTGTTTGATACATCTGAAAAATACCATTGCCAGGACTTTTTTGGGACCTGGAACTATCCAAGTGAACTATACAGCTAATTTCCTCCTGTGGAAAAAGGCCTCCATTCCTAAGCACTGGGACCTACGTTTCTGGTTCCTGTGGTAGAAAGCGGTTCCGTCGTACATAGCAGTTTACATTTCATATTTTGATGACACGATGAATTGTAAACAAAACCATCTTTAGCCTTGCAACTTTCTTCGTGAAAAGGTACGTTAAAGCTCTCCTCTGTAATAATAGTGTCTTCATCGATCATTGTGTCACAGCTCACCCACAAAGGGTTAAAATGTGAATTTCAAGAGTCCAACACATTTTTTTAAAGGAGTTTTTTTTTACTGCCCATTTAAACCGCCGTTTGGCGGGAAAGGCAGGACCATACCACCAACGATGGAAACAGCATATAGAGGAGCACATGCATGACGCAAATAATTAATTGATTGAATGGTTGTTTCTTAAAATGTTCCAACAAAAAAACAAACACAAACAAATCCCACAAAAAACACAAAAAATCTTATGGATTAATTTAAAACCAAAGAAAGCAATGTTTGTCCGGAGATGGCTATTCTACTCTTCCATCTTATCTGTTTTGCAGGAACACAGGCCAGGGTTACCTCTTCGTGTTTCTCCATGGTGGCGTAGAGCTTCTGCAGAAGATCGTTGGAGACGTTGGGCTTCCCGGGCTTCTTCTTGTTGGCTCGGCTCAGGCTGCTCTTGTTCTTGTTCTTTTCTTGTCGCTTTTACTGTCGCCCTTTGTGGCCTATGTGGGGGGGGGGCGTGGCGCAGGTGCGTATATAAATTTTGCATATTCCTCACAAAGGGCAACATCACAAAGGATAACATGTTCTTGGTGTTTGTGAGGCAGTTCAACATGGAGAAGATGACATCATCTATGCTCAGCAGACATCTCAAACAAGTGAACTATACAGAAATGCACTTCATATATATTTGATGTTTATCTTTACTTAAAACAAAGGATAATGCTTAAATAATGACAAATAGATCAAATATCCAACGCCCTTCTCTAAGGTGCCCCTTTAATTTATGGAACCAGCCATTATCATGGAGAAACATGAATTACAATACTGTCGTGGTAGCTGAAGTATGTTGGCATGACCTTACCGTCTATGTAATGCGTGGTAAAATCTTTGATGTATACATGATCAATTAATGTCCCAAGAAGGTCCTGGGTTCAATTCCCGCCTGGGGCGCTGTTGGCACCGTGCTCCGGTGGGTTATCGCCCGATCAGGGGCCTTTCTGTGGAGTTTGCACGTTCTCCCCGTGTTCGCATGGGTCTCCTCCAACATAAGGACCCCGACTAAAAACGTGCAGAACTTCCTGTCCTGTACCTGACCACGGCACGGACCCACCACCCGGAATTGCCGGGTGCCGACCAAGTGAGGGCTGCCCACTGCTCCTGGCTGCCCCTGGAGGAAGGACGGCCAGGATGTGATAAAAGCAGAGACTGTATCTCATCATTCGCCACTCCTGCATGTGTGTGTGTGTGTGTCACCCTCCGCATGTGTGTGGTAAAATGTGTGATCAATAAATCCTTCTTCTTCTTCCTGGGATGATTCAAATAGTTAAGAAATAAGACGTCGCTCTCCTGCTGTTAGGAGGCCCCGGAGTCGTAAAGCCCCATGATGTCACTCTCTGACCGTCTGCTCCAGTAGCACCAACGCTGCAGCATTCAAGGCCCCAAGCAGACCATGAAACTAACCCTGAGGAGATGGATCCTGTTCCACAAGAAACCCTTTCCACAAAATGTGTTTCTTAATGTTATGAATCATCTTCTCAAATTCCTCCACCGCAGTGAGCGTCATCTCAACACATGGCCTCCTCATGGCTCAGGTGGCGCTGCACGATCCATGAGGTCCAGGTCCGTCCGCTACGGAGGATTCACTTCCTCCTCAAGTGACACATTTCCTGTTCCACTCGCCCCCAAACATACACTCCACAACCTCCTCGGTTTGTTCCGTTAGACTCCCTTCCTGATCCATTTTAGAATGTCAGCCAACATCTCTGCTCTAATGGGAGGAGCACGCCCCCCCTCTTGACCTAACCACCCACTTAATACTCACTTCCATCACCACAGAAATGCCAAGGGTGAAAAATGCTGCCACGACGCCGTGTCTTCAGATCCCTGTGAGACCATCAGGACCTGGAAGAGGTTCTGGTACAGAGCCAAAGGTCCAGAAACACTACATTGAGACCTCCTCGCAGCATCCTAGTGGCTTGGGTTCGGTGCCAAATCACACCCAGAAAGACTGTAATTCCTGCTTTTGGAGCTGAGGTCCGTGAGACCCGTCTCCTCTTCGACTTCATACAGATCCGCTTGCGGTAAATCCTTTTGGCTGCCGGTGTGATGGGAACCAGCCCGTACTGCAGGTGTGGCCCTGTGATGGATCGATGTTCCCTGCAGACCATCAACCAGTAAATCAATCAAAGGTATAAAATAGCAGAGGTCCAGCAGGTCAGATCCAGTAGGACCAGCAGGTCAGATCCAGTAGGACCAGCAGGTCAGACCCAGCGGAACCAGCAGGTCAGACCCAGTGGAACCAGAAGGTCAGATCAGAGGGTTTGGCAGGCGGACTGTGGAACCAGCTGATAAGAGTGGTGATTAGGGCTTATTGTTGCTCTGTCATCAGTCCAGCTCCACAGATAAGACCCTTCAAACAGATCTTTGGACCTCAGTGGGAGAGGCAAACATCCCAGCGCTGACAGACACAGACGCTCCGCTGACCGGCCTGAAGGCGAGGTCCTCTCTGGTCCTTTCTGGTCCTCTCTGCTCCTCTCTGCTCCTCTCTGGTCCTCTCCGGTCCTCTCTGGTCCCCCTAGATCCTCTGTTCTCTGGGTGGGTTCTGCAACCAGCAGGGTGGTCCAGCTCAGGAAGTGGACAGGAAGTGGACACCAGCCGAGGTGGGTCTGACACATTTAATGCTTGTTTTCAGGTCTTTGACCTCTGGGTCTGACTGGTGCTGCCCCACAACATGTGGGTTAGCACCTAGCACCTAGCACATGATAGACTGATAGATGGATGGATGGATGGATGGATGGATGGATGGATAGATAGATAGACAGACAGACAGACAAACAGACAGACAGACAGACAGACAGACAGACAGATAGAGAGATAGACAGACAGACAGATAGATAGAGAGATAGATAGATAGATAGATAGATAGATAGATAGATAGATAGATAGATAGATAGATAGATAGATAGATAGATAGATAGATAGATAGATAGATAGATAGATAGATAGATAGATAGATAGACAGACAGACAGACAGACAGATAGACAGACAGACAGACAGACAGACAGACAGACAGACAGACAGACAGACAGACAGACAGACAGACAGACAGATAGATAGATAGATAGATAGATAGATAGATAGATAGATAGATCGGCTGAGAAATGTAAACATGATAGTGCTGTTTATCCAGCAACAATGGGCCGAAGCAGTCAATGCAGCGTCTATTAGCTAACGTTAGCTAGCCACTGTATTGTACCATTGTTTGTATTGCTCTACTATTACTCTACCAACTATTGTTTGATGGAGCACCATTATTTTTTGCCGTTTGCTGCGTGTTCTATCGCCGAAGCAATCCAGTTTTCATCGGCAGTGGTGCAATGAAGACTACAACTCCCATGATCCCACGCTACTTCTGACGTCGTCAAACTCCATCTTTTGATATTGTTTTGATTGAGAGACCCCTAGCGGCAGAAATTGTATATTGTACTTTTGCACCGTTTTGGACCTGGATTACAAACTACCTGACCGACAGGCCACAGTTTGTACGGATGCAGGGATGTGTGTCAGACTGGGTGGTGAGCAGCACTGGCTCCCCCCCAGGGGGCAGTTGGGAGCCAGGAGACCGAGTACAGAGGACTGGTGGACAGTTTTGTTGAGTGGTGTGAGCAGGACCACCTGCTACTCAACATCAGCAAGACAAAGGAGATGGTGGTGGACTTTAGGAGGACTGGGGTCCCACTGTCTCCTGTTTCCATCCAGGGAGAGGACGTAGAGGTCCAGAGATACAAGTACCTGGGGGTGCACTTGGACAATAAACTGGACTGGACTGGTAACACAGATGTCCTGTACAAGAGGGGCCAGAGCCTGCTTTATTTCCTGAGGAGCCTCAGGTCCTTTGGCGTGTGCAGGAGTCTGCTGAAAATGTTTTACCAGTCACTGGTGGCCAGCGCTGTACGCGGTGGTATGCTGGGGGGGCAGTATCAAGGAGTGTGACACCAAGAGGCTGAACAAGCTCTACTAGGAAAGTCCTCGGTGTCACCCTGGACACTGTGGAGGAGGTGGCCAATAGGAGGATGAGGACCAAACTCCTGGCCATCATGGAGAATCCCTCCCACCCCCTACATGACACTGGCAGAGCAGAGAAGCTATAGGAGATCTTTTCTGCCTGCCGCAGAAGACAACTCCTCCTCCAGCTGGCTTGACCGGGGTGATCAGAGTCAGGCCGGGGGATGTTAAACCATACTGGACTGTTCTCACTGTATATACTGCTTCAGAAGTCTATTTTATTCTATTGTCACTTTATTTTGTTGTTACAGTTTGTGATGTGAGCTGCTGTTGTAATACCTTAATTTTCCCTCGGGGATCAATAAAGTAGATAGATAGATAGATAGATAGATAGATAGATAGATAGATAGATAGATAGATAGATAGATAGATAGATAGATAGATAGATAGATAGATAGATAGATAGAGTGTAAATTACATTCGGCGTAGGCAGCGCTGATATCTTTGAGCCTCTGGCCAGATCTGATGCAAAGAATCTCCAGCAGCGTTTCCTCGTCAGTACCCAAACCCTGCAAACACACATAGAATCTGTTTACAATCTGTTTACATATGTAAATACTAGGGGTGGGCCGATCACATGACATGATCGTAATCAGATTTGTATCCAGAAAATGTAACCTTAAATTAAGTTACCTAATAAAGGCAGTAAAGGAGCTACTCGCTTTTATTGTGAAAAACATAATGGATGTTATTTTTGAGGGGAACGCTGGTAGTAAAAGGCAAATTAAGTTGCACTGACGCTACCTGTGTCTTCTACATTTACTAAAATGTCCCTCACCTTATGTTGTCGCCGCGCGGTAGCAGACGGGCAAATGTTGTAATAATCCACGATCCATTCAATGAGTAATTTCTAAAGTGCCACGTCCTTCCATCCATCCATTTGTTTACACTCGCTCCCACATGCAGTCAAATATTACCATAAATATTGCCGTAAAGCAGCTCTGCTGCTGATTTGCGAAATAGCTCAGGGGAGCCGCTATGCGTTGGCGCGTCCGCCATGTTGGAGTGGTCAAGATCCGCTGGTGGGCGGGTGCAGTGTGTGTCGAGGGATGCAGACTTCTCTACAAAGTCGACTGGAACTCTTAATTCTGAACCAAATTTCATGAAAATCGGTTCCGAATTAAGCGAGTTACAGTCGATGTTGTAGAGAAGTATGGCGACCACGCAGATGCACGTCAAATGGCAAACGCGGTATCTACGTTTCTATATCTATGGGAGGGAACGTATGTGCAGCTGTCTTATCACGTGAGTATGATCAGATCACAAAACGTGCACACGCACGCACACAGACACACACACAGACACACACACACACACACACACACACACCTCCATGGCCTGTCGCAGGCGGTGGGCTTCATACTGCAGAGGGGTCATCATCAGCGCTAGCAGCAGAGTCTCCAGCTCTCCAGAGAGAGTCTTCTTCAAACCAGAAACCAGGTCCTGAGGACACATATAGCACAGCATCCCATTGGTTTTAGTACAGGGGGAAGGCAGGACTGGACTGATAGGTGGTGGGCCGTAAAATTAAGAAGGGTAGTCCATTATTGAGCGGGGAATCTGATCTACTGTCCTTTGTATTCCATGAAACCATGCGTCCAAACCACTGGTCCCAGACTTTGGTCCAAACCGTTGATTCAAACATTGGTTCAAACAGTTGGTCCAAACCGTTAATTTGCACCAATGGTTGCACCAGGAAAATCTACATTTTAACACACATTAAGACATCAGAAGTCTTAAGTCCTAAAATCAGCCCTGCTATCAACTTTCAAGGTGCTTCATGCATATTGGTGACCCATTTGTTGCCTCTGCATCGTACATCAAATTCTCATAATGCACCCCTCACCGTGAGTTTTCCCTTACAATATATGGATATTAGGCTGCGCTATCCACTACACCACCGGTTGGAGGAGTAAAGGTATGACCAAAAGGCCATTGGAGGTGGACATTCCAGGTTTAGAATATAAATCTTCTACAGTATTTAAAATTGCAGTGTGTAGAATTTTAGCGGCATCTAGTGGTGAGGTTTCAGATTGCAATAAACTTAATACCCCTCCATGTAGGAGAAGCTACAGTGGCCGAAAAACGCAAAAGTCCCTCTCTAGAGCCAGTGTTTGGTTTGTCCGCTCTGGGCTACTGTAGAAACATGGCGGTGCAACATGGTGGCCTCCGTGGAAGGGGCTCCAGCCCCCATGGAGACATAAACGCCTCATTCTAAGGAAACGAAAATACAATTCGTATTTTCATGGGATTATACACTAATTAATACATACTTATGACAATTACTTTAATACATATGCTAATTATGCAATATAATATTATGCAGTGTATTGCTCTTCATCTGCTATTGATATTGTCATGTTGTGGCCAATTTGGCCAAGTAAATATCTAAATAAAAAGTATAGTTTAAGGACACTGGTTGTCAGTAACTTCAGCTTAACATCTCATTCCAATCACCCTATCTCCTTAAATGATAGTGTGGTTGTGGCCGTGGCCGTGGCCAAAACTGTCGGTTGTAAAACTCCTTCTCCAAACAAAGGTGTGGAAACTCTCCTGCACTGCAAGATGGTTTTGCATAATATTTAATCAGCACACACGAGAAGTTAAGAGGTGATCAAACATCACCCAAAAACATTGAAGAAGAGCAAGACAGTTGACGAGACAAAAAATTAACCTGAAAATAGCTCCGCACATGGTATCAGACTAGATTGTATTACTCACTCGTGTTCACATTTACATTAATTCATAAGTCATAAAATAAGATAAAATTTATATTTAAATAAGTCATAGAGGCTGTTATCCAATACAACTTTACAAAATATTTTTTTCACTGTCTACTTATTATGCACCATATTCATTATTATACTGTATATTATATATTATATAGTAAGTATCTAGTATTGCCTATTACTATATACTTTGCTTTTAACCTCCTTCAGTTGAATACTTGTGCTATTTAACCCTTTAAAACAGATTAGGGTTAGGGGGTTAGGGTTAACCCCACCCCTAACCCTAACCCTTTAAAGGAAAACTCCAGTACTTTTTTAACCTAAATCATATTGTTCGCTCGTTGGGGTTCAACCCAAGTCATTGTCATCAGAATCTTTTAAATTAATCCAGTATTGAGAGAAGAGCTTCAGTGTACTTCCACTCAATGGGGCAATCATGGTCGCCAAAGAAGACAGTTTACCACATGAGTATAAAACATGGTAGCTATGAAACATTTCCAACATCATCTCTTTACCTTCCCGGTTGCTCCCTGGTAGGTCTTGGCAATGAGCTGTCTCTGCGAGTTGTTTCTGTTTGTCAGGATCCTCACCAGCGTCACCACATCTACATCAGAGGGAAGGGAAGTTCTGAGTCCATTCCTAGTTAAAAACTTTTTATCCACCTTGATTATGAAGCAACCGCACATGAATAATCTTAGGTGCCTTCATTGTAATGTCCTTTAGAAATGTCCATGGCAGGGGGTACTATGCAGCCAAAGAACCTCCTGTACACTTGGCTGCATTGCATTAAAACATGTTGCAGTGGCTCTATTTGTGTCCAAAATTAAACTCACGGCTGAAGTACCTTTTTTCTCCAGAGCCGTCTGGATCTCCTTCGCGTCCCTTTCAGGCTGGAAACTGGGGAAGGGACGCAAGGTCCCGAGGGTGCCCCAAGACATTTCCTGCTGGATGGGGAATGCGGGGGAAAGGGACGGATGGACGGACAGACAGATAGAGAGACAGACAGTCAGACAGATAGGGTATAGGTAGTCCTTCTATCAGTGACTGGACGGCACATAACGGTTGCCCTGTTTCCAAATACAAATTCTGTTGTGTACAAAGACATAACGGAGGTAACGGAAGCTAGCAACATTAGAGCGGCAGACGAGGGGGCGCGGTTAGGCTTCCCCTTGTCTCCCGGCACCAGGTGTGGGGAGTTGAGGTGATTGCCAATTCTCCAGACCCGGTGCTTAAAATGTTTGTCAGTCGAGGTCGGAGCCATGGAGAGGGACGAGTGACTGCCGGCCGAGACACAAGTATATTGTAATTAAATGATGATCTCTGAACAAAATAAACACCAGCACAGCTGGTTAAACCAGTTAGCATGTGTCCTCCTGCCTTCCCTGGAACCCGTGGGGGTCCGGTCCCCCACAATTAGAACATCTTTATCATTCAAATGTAGACACAAAGGGGTAAAGCCACTAAAGATTTTCTGGAATTTATAGGAATGTACCTGAAGCTGAAGGAATGCGTACTGATAAAGACAGAGATTAACACAGGGGGGTGTTGCAGAGAAGAAACGTCACTTTTTATCATTATTGGCTCCTAAGGTTGACAAACACTCGACTCAACAACGACGTGAAGAATGGCAGGGTCATCTGGGCAAGGTTCCAGTAATACTAAGAAAAGATGCATGAACTATAGTATGACGCCCACATTAGTGGTTAGCGGTCTAGTAAATATCACAGAAGCCCTTTTCAAGAGACCACATTGACCCTTTAGTAAGAAGCTGTTTTTACACAGTGAAGTGGAATGTGACGTTCATCCACTCAGATGTGACAACTTGACAGTGAATAGCACAATGACAAAAGTAAACACATAGAGAGTCAAAGAAGTAGAATGCTTACATAAGATCTCAAGTATTCAGGGTCCATGGCTTTGTCTCTTGACTGTAGACTGGAAAAAAGACAAGTCGATCCTGAATAAACATGAACACCATTAACCCACAGGCACAGAAAAAGCTGCCGTAGTCATGTATACTGTATGTACACAAACTCGGGAGTATCGAGGAATATCCAATAGCTGTTGCACGGTTGCTTTGGGATAATCGGTCCCAGGAAAATGAGTTATTAACTTGCTAAATGCCACCTTTCAGGGGAAGTCAATATATTCCATTGAAAAGTAATGTATCCTACCTGTCAGTTGCTGTTGTGAGTTGCCTCCAAGCCTGAGGAAGTGTAGACCGGTTTCAGGACAGTCTCTAATCAGCCTCGTACCTTGGTCCCACCCTGGTCCCACCTCTCCTCCTCGCCCTCCACCCTGTCAGAACAGACCAGACTGAAGCCCGGCGACCAATCCCGGCTTTGCCTCGACGTCTCTGCAGGCAGGCAAACTTGCCACTGGATCTGCAGGAAGTTTATGGAAACAGGATTGTAAAAAGGATCTCACATTCCTGCCTGAGTCCAAACGGAAAGAACGGGAAGATCCAGGCGGTCGGGTTTTCTTTTCTAGAGAGAATGATACTCATAGTATACTCATTTTTAGTTCTTACTCGTAGTACACCCATTTTTAGTTCTTACTCACGGTATACTCATTTTTAGTTCTTACTCATTAGTTCGTACAAATACTGTGTGTGCTTTCTACTTCTGCCAATCTTCGCTGCACAGTGAAACGTGGGAGCTGGGGCCAAACGGTGTTTATTATAAACAACATGGAGCCCTCGGCCAACTCAGCTTCAGTGTCCACTTTAGTCATATTTCCACTGTTGAACAGTTAAACATTCGACTGTTTATGGTTTATTTTTCACTGTTAAAGGCTTCAGCAAAAGGAGGAATGACCTTTATTTCACTAGACATGCTGGACAGTTTTCACTCTAGACATTATGTTGAATGTGCAGCAACAGATGGATCCAAGTATTAAAGGTAAGGAGTAAGTAAGTAAGTCTGTTATATGTAGATTCATAATGGGCAAACTTACCCTTTAAGTGGATGGAAATATGCATGTGACAGCACATTATATGGACTAAAAATTCAACATTTTGAGATAACTTTGTAACCTTTTAATGATGAATATGTATAATATTAATTTTATATAACTTGTGTCATTGTAATGCCGTTGTTTTTACATTGTTATTACAAGTTTTTCTGATGAATGTGTAATAATTATGTAATAACACATGAATGTTTCTGTATTTTTCTGTCACTTTATTACTATTTCACAGAAAAAAACACATGATGCTTCATATAGAGAAAGAAAAAAAATATCGGTGTGTTATTACAAAATAATGGTCAAAGAAATAATGGTTTTGCAAGTTATTACAAAATGCAGCGTTATTATGTAATTATTACATAAAGCAATATTTTCTCTGAACCACGATCAAACTAATGGAAGAATTCCGTTGTGATGAATTGTGAATTCAATGCAAAATTGCAACGCTTATTTTATGAAATATTAATAAAGAAATAACAAATGTGATGCTAATATGAGTTTATGAGTTAATATGTGCATAAAAAAAAACACTGGAATAGATTATGATTTTGTCTCATTCTTTTTATTGAGCTTTTAAAAACCAATCCCTTTTATATTACATTTCATATTATATATCTATATATATATATTTATATTTTATAGTATCAAATAACAACAGCACAGGTAAAGTGAGTAACATGCATTTTCAAGTCATACGTCGCTGAATATCCATGAAAGAAATACCAAAAGAAAATACCTTTAAAGCAAATAGGCTTTAGAGTCTAAAGCCTATTTTCTTTTGCAGTTATAGTCTAAAGATTAGACTATAATTGCAATGTACAAAAGAACAACGTAGCAAACCCTGACAATCACTCAAACAATCAATTTACATAAAAAAAATATAAAAAAGCAAAAGGTTCTGATATACAAAATACATTATATAGTGCTGCTAATTCTTTTTTTGGCTTCATTGATCCATCAAATGAACAGGAAATAAACGGCATAAACATCCAACAATACAGAGTGATGACGATCATTAAAACTCCATGTTTTTCGACGGTAAACCATGTTAACACTCTATATGTTTTGTAGTGACGTAATTTGGCTGAAAAAACCCAAATTCACTATGGAGGAAATTCGGGGGAAATCACGGGGGAAGAAGCTTACGATATTTGTGAATGAGGGTCAAAGAAAGGGGTAGAATGTCCGTAAAAAAAACCCAAAAGTTAAATAATCAAAAGTTTTACAATTTTAAGGCGATTTATTTTGGATTGTTTATTTAAAAAAT
>OMKR01103632.1:0-12063 GCA_900302355.1 Cyttopsis rosea | reverse complement strand
GAGTTACATACGTTAGAAAGTTTTCCCAAGTGTCTGAATTAGGATCATAGTACATGTCTTCTTGTGTTTCCCACTTTCCCTGTGCAGAACAGCTTCTTTGGAGCTGGACAGGAGAGGGCGGCTCCTCTGTTTTTTCGACCCCAGCGTAGGAGCAGACGTCTGGGCTAGCACAGCGGCCGAGGGAGGGGCACGTCGTGGACTTGACGATCTGGTTCAGAGTCTGAGCAACGTGACTTGATAGTCGTGGGTTATACCGGCCGTAAACACCATAAGTCGTCCCGCAGTTTTGGTACACTGCATCTGCGGGGAGCAGATGGGAGGAGTTTCGGCGCAAACATCGAGGTGGGCGGAGCAAGGGGCGAGGTTTAATGTTTTCCAGTGCAAAGGCCTGGGCCAGCTGGACGTCAGCCTGAAGACAACCGCTTGTCTCTTCCTCTCCCTCCCTTTCTTCCTCTCCACTGGACTCGGAATAGGAGGAAAGGGAAGTTTCGGTGTCAGTCTCTCCTACCTCCTTTGGATGGATGTCTCCCCCCATCCGAACCAAGCTGGCTAAGAGCATTGAGGGTCCCAGTAAATGGGGTGTGATGGATTTTAGCTTCGGTGTGGACCGGCGACGCACTGCAAAGCCTCGGCGTGCACAGGAAACAGCCATGCCGCTGGTGCGACGTTGGGCCAGGTGGGAATTGCCGTGAAACGCTGTCCTCTGTCTCACTACGGCTGTCTCTCCTCTGTCAGCGTATCCTACTGATTTATCTTCTCCATCTTGCCCACTGTCAACTTCTTCACTTTCATCTTCCCTCTCGGTTCCTGCTCTTTTGAAACTCTCTCCAGAAGCGGACTCCATATGTGCCTGGCATAACCCTTGCCGCCACTGCCCACTAGTTGCCAGAAACCCTGCGCTGGATCTCCTGCGTGCGCTGATGCGAGCTGGAGGGCAGCCCACAGAGGAACGTCTGTGTTGCGTCAGGGCAACCGAGGGCATGCCAGCACTAGACTGCCTCCTGGCTTTGCTGGCTGGTACAGCGGGGCTGTGCCGTTGGACGGCCCCAGCAAGCATGGGTCGCTTTCGGCGGCAGCGGAAATGGCGTCGAAAAAAGCTATCCATGTTGGAGGATTGGAGTTGGGATCAGCTCTTTTCATGAGAAGTTTCTTTGACTTATGTTTTTCTACTCTTCTCTATGCTGCCTTGCTTAGAGCATCCCATGTACAAGGCAGGTGGTCCAAGGTCAAGATTGATGTTGTTTGGATAATCAGGTGACAGAAAATTGTTTCCATATTAACGGAGTAGGTAGAGGCACCTCCAGTGGTCTGAAGCCAAAAAACAATCATCTATAAGCAGAAGATCACAGTAAGCCCATTGTATTCTATCAGTAGTCATTCATTTTTCACTAATCCTGATGATGAATGGAAGATTTCATGTCAAAGGTACATGAAAGATGACAATAAGACAGGGTCCCTTCAATTAAACATTTATTAAAGCCAGTACCTCACTGGGATGAATTATTCATCCTCTACGCCTGCAAAAACACATGACGAAGTTGATTGGTCGTACTACTGCCCTTAGCAATTCAAAATGTAAAATAATTCCGCTAAAGCATTTTTTATTAAGCTAAATCTTCAAATATTCATTATCAACACTCATTGGTTTACCTAATGTGGAAGAAACATCTCTGATGCAGTGCTGTGTCAAACATATTCTGTTCTTTTTTTTTTTTTTTTTTTTAATGGTATCCATGAGTAGTTTGGTGCATGTGTCTTGCGACCTTTATAAGCACAGGAATGGAATTGCAGGATTGTAATATACTTAAACTTCATCCACTCATACAAAAGGTACAGTTGCCTTGAAGTTTGGTTGTACAAGTACCTAGTAAACTACACACAAGTACATTCTACCTATTCAACTATTATATTTCAACAACACCGTTTCCTCTTGAAAATTCACAGTCAAGAGTTGGAGAGAAAATGTGCATGATTATCACCAAAATGTAAAACTGTCAAGACTAGACTAATTAGTCCACAAGACGGTCAATGTGTCTCTTTAACGGAGCAGAATTTGCACCCAAGCATGAAGGTTCAAGGGCCAAGACAGCCAGGAAGCAGACCTCGGAAACCTCAGATCCATCAATCGGCCCTTGAGGTTTGGATTACAAAGAACAATGAATGCAGATATCAGTTTCACCGGTATTATTGGGTCAGATATTGTTCTCGCAAAAATGACGTGATTCCTAAACCCGATAACAACTTAAGGTGACACAGTTCTATTGAGTTTGTGTTTCATCTTTTATATTTGGAACTGGGTGGCACTTTCAAAGCAGTCAACTATCAATTACCAAAAATAATAAACACAGTTCTTTTAGTGATCTCACTATTGTTGTTACTGAAAATGTCAGTGTTTATATAGACACTGAATGTGCGAGTTCCCAATAGCTAGTAGCGCGTACTCATACTAGGTGCAAAAAAAAGGATTGTGAAAAGGTTATCACCAACTGTGATAAGGACATGAAAGGCACAACAATCACATCTGTAAAGAAAATCTATAGAAATCGTTTGATTGTCTGGCAGGAGACTTATGTACTGTATAACTGTACTGTACATCAAGTAAAAAATGGCGCTCTACCATCCCTATCTGACAAATACTCAACGTTGTTTTAGAAAATTTCAGAGCAATCAGGAGGGAAGACCAATTTTGGCTGGAGTTTAAAACAAACATAGTTCTTTCACATACAACATGAGAAAAAAGATAGAAAACTTCTCCACAATCTGTGCTTACAGGGAGATCGGAAGTCATCATGCTGGAGGCCAACCTCAAATCACAGTGGGCCTCATTCACAAAGTCCGACAAATCACTGCACAAAAGAGTTGTTAATTGAATTTGTTTAGGAACAAACTCATCATAAAAGGCCTCAGAGTTCTAGAGCCAAACATTAACTTAATGTCATTAGAACAATTAGTAAAAATTAGCAAATATTTGATATTATACAATATTACACAACAAAAAATATAAAAATATGAAATATGTTTGACTTGGAATGTTCTTGCAGCCACGGAGGGCCTGTTCAGCTGCAGGCCTCGTCTGTGGCTGTGGAGCCTTTCTGCTGCTCAGAGGGACTCACACTCACACAGTCAACATCTGCCTCACAAACTCCCTTGAACACCCTCCTGATTCCGTCCTTCTCTTCTCATTTGTTGCTATAGAAGTTACAGAAAGTGGCCATGTGCCAAAATTGTTCAAATCCAATTTTGCTCAGATCCGCTTCAATTGTGTTTTGTCAATCTCTTGTTGTCCGTTTCTATTTTTCACTTGTGGTGATTATCCCCCTCTTGGAGAAGCAGTGATGATTAATTGTTTCGTTGATCAACCATTGGTAAGGTTGTCCTCTGAAGAGGTGGGTTTGTGGTGACTACAAATGTAAAAAAAAGTGACCACAGGTCATGTAGTTAATGTAAGTGTTTTTTTAATGATTATTAAAGATTGGGAATTGGAACTCCACTTGCACAAACACCCTCTGTTGTATGATTAAAAAAAAGGAATGAAAACACCCCAAAAAGAGCATACAGGGAGTTTCACTACACGGATCTCACAGTGTGTCAAGCTCGTGACAAGAAAAGTGACCACTGAAAAGAGGTAACAGCTGCTGTGACATTTTACATGGCATGAAGAGATGGAAAGGAAAGTTAAAAACTCTCCATTCATTTAATTCGCTTAAATGGTATCAGTGTTTGTTTTCTTTTAGGGCTATATTTCTTTCCAATTGTGTAAACGCAACTAACAACTAACGTAAACATCCTACTATATAATTACTAGTTTGGTTGTACTGTTCAGAAGCTTGCAAAATTGTCTTGAAAAGGAAAATGAAAAAAGGTGATCATATCGAGGCTCGTTATACGGGCTAAAAAAATTGTGATATGATATTTTGGCCCTATCACCCACTCCTAGACATGACTCTGTTTTAATATTTTCTAGGTTATATACAATTTGGCCATCATGAATTAGTAGTTCATCACTCAATAAATAACCATTTTAACTGTAGATTCTGAGCAAATATTGTATTTGTATTATATAATAGTATTCTGATCCGCTGTTTACTGCTAACCTCCATTGACTTAAAAGGGCAGAAATGCCACAGAAATTTAAAATACCATGAAATGCTGTTGCCAAGTTCCCTCTTACCAAAATAGGGAAAAAGGTCACTGTGGTAAAAGTTAACAGTGACATGAAAAGCTGACTTGAAAAAGAAAAGATAACAGAGAGTATATCACAATCATCGCCAGTCAGACAGGAAAAGTATTTTTTCATTATAGTGATCAGACAAACAGACAATAATAGGGCTAGCTTCATGAGGTGGAGTCCAGATGGATTCGGATTCAGCCTAAGAACAAACATGGCTGGTAATTTTATTAGCAGTAAGCATGAATGTGAATAATCTTCCATCAAACACCTCTTCGTTCATTCTGTCTTATTCCGCAGGTAGATGTTTTAGACGAGGGCAGTCAAACTCGATTGAAGTCGCACAACTACCGGTAAATACATCTTCATGTGGGCCGAGTTACTTTTCTAAGCCTTGACCAACGACATGTCTCATCAAGGTGGATTGATTGGTTAGCTAGCTAACTTTCTGTGACCTCACCCTGGATTTGGTGCTAGAAAGTTTGTGAACCCTTTAGTATTCCTGCATAAACTTGACCTAAAATGTGATCAGATCAAGTCCTAAAAATAGACAAAGACAACCCAATTAAACAAATTACACAAAACAATATTATACTTTGTAATTTACGTATCAGGCAAAATGACTCAACATCAAATGTCTTCATCTGAAAAGGTATGTGAACCTCTAGAGTCATCAGTTCACTTGGGGGTATAATTGGAGTCACATGTTTCAATTAATGGGATGACAATCAGGAGGGAGTTTAAAAACATAAAACTAGGTCATGCGAGGAGTTCATGCAAGAAAGCCCACCAACATCACTGAGCTGAAGCAATTCTCTTTAATGGACTAAAATGTCTCCAAGCTGATGCGCGGGCGGGACTGATCAACACTTACCAAAACGTTTGTCTTTTGTGCCACTGGTTTGGGGGTAAGCATATCCTGAGTCACACATCCTGGACCCACAGAGAATTGTTGTAAATGACTGTTGAGATTAGTGATCAACTTCAACTTAGTCAGGGAAGCCTAATGTTAACAGGCTTTGAGAGACAGACCCCAGATGTCTTTATTATATCTGGAGTGATGCTAGCAGGTAGATGGTGTCTCTGATCAGTTAGCAACAAATATACATTTGCCGCTATATACATACATACAGTATATACTGTACTCTCTGTACCTTTTCTGCCTTTCATATTTCCATCCAATAAAAATGAACTAATGAATTGATTAATTGAATAAAAACACACCTTCATCTTATCCTGCTGTCTGTTGTTTCTCAACCTCTTTAAGGTCTTTATGTGAAGGTCTGTGCGCGTGCGTGCACCATGGTGCAATGTCCTATCTGTTATGCAACAGCTGCCTTGTAGACCTAATCCCCTACCATAACAGGGGAGAGAGAGAGAGAGAGAGAGAGAGTGGCAGGTGGAGTTGGGGGGGTCAGAGGGAGCATCTGCCAGTAAAATATACACACTTGAGTTCGTATTTGCTACTATGGGACTTACACACACAACACTTCATTATCAAAGAGTCAGAGAGAAAGAGTGTGTGAGAGAGAGTGTGAGAGAGTGTGAGAGAGACAGAGAGAGAGCGAGAGCGAGAGCGAGAGCGAGAGAGAGAGAGAGAGAGAGAGAGAGAGAGAGATATGGGAGCCCGATAAGAGGCAGGAAAATCGTACTCCATTTACATATTTACATATGTCATATAAATACAGCATTATATGAATACAGAGGAACGGTTTAAGCGCAGTGCAGACCTTTCTTCAGCTTTTTATATAACCGGACAACGACTCAGCTCAAGCTGCCATGCGGATGCTGGGGATGCTGGCCTGGGCCCCGCTCACACCAGGAATTATGTCATTGCAAAGTTGGTTTGCAAACTAGCTAGCTCTGTAACTATAAACAGTAAAAGACATATAAGGAAACATCACCGGACCATCTAGACCTGCTTCATGACTCAATGCAAACCATGCTATGTTTGTTTTGGGTAACAATCTGTATGTGGGCAAAATTGTATCAAAATCAGTTTTTTACACATTTAACTGAATTTCCAGAATTAATACAGTTTCATCTTAAAAGGATAGCATGCTCCTTTTTGGACTGTCCATTGGACTACCCTTTCAAAGGGTCAACAAAGCCAAAGCCGATTTGCAATTGGTCGATGACATGATTACTTTGCTGCCATCTTGATGACTACATTGTAATGAATCCAATTTGGTGTGAAGTTTTGCGGTCATAAAGGAAGGCATCTTGTCAAAATGTCCAGAGTTTCCGGGCACCCGTCAGCCAGACATGAAGATTGATTTTCCAAAGAATTTCCAAGGTTTCAGTGGAACCTCACCTAATTTTAGGTTATAGTTCAATTTTCACAGATTTGAGTGAAACATTCTCACATAAGATACAAATCAATCATATTAATCTCAACAGCTACTAATCTCTGAACACAAATAATTGTGTACTGAAATGACTCTTATACAGAGGATACCGAGTGCCTCAACAAGGGATGGATGCCACAATAGTAAAATCAGGTCCATTCCTCCTTGAAAGCAGACACGATTTCAGTAATAGACGGAATTGAAGCACATGTAGACCAATGAGTTCAATGGCAATTTGAACAATGAATTTCAAGCAGTAAAATGTAAAGCAATGTAAAGTTGTAGTTATACAAGTTATACACTATGTATAATTTATAAACAAAAATATCACTACATTTGTACACAAATTATCATTTCAAATTTCTGCAGAGCATATCATGCATTGACCAGATAATCTCCTTCCAATACAAACAAAATTGACAACTAAGGTGAGTGCTGTAGTCATTGTGGCATGTTTTTTTTAGGGCAAATGGAGGTGACGCATACTGTATGTGATAATAATGAATGATATTATATTATATTACAAGATAGGCGAATAGTTTGAAAAGGCATATACTTACTGCATGTATACGAGAGTACAGGTTTCAATGTATGCACATTACAATTCATAACTTTTATTCCATTTAATTTAGAGAATTCTGATTTATTGGATATTTCCCAATTGTAATGTGCCAGATGTTGATATGTTTTGCAGAAGAGGTTAAGTACTGTTGAGCCTATAACTAAATCCATTTGTTTACTTTGGGTTTCTGCCAGCCCACAAATATGTATTCCTCAGCCCTACATGTGGATAACATTATTGCTTAAAAGATTGCAACTAATAATGTTAATCTGTTAATTTATTGTTATCTTATATGTAGATCTCAAAGAAGTACTCCATCATTGTTTTCCAGGAGATCCAAGGATTGCTTGACTAATACCGTAAAAGTTATTATTATAAATAACTCTATAAATTATTATAGATTTTACCGTCATCAAGTGTAAAGTGCATCAGAGTCAACTGGATAAAAGATGAACTCCTCCATATAATTCATAAAAGACTTTCCGAGACCTATCAAGAGGAGCAAATCATACCATAACTAAACTATCTAAAAATAAGTATTAGGAGGGTAGAGACCTGTCACAGGCTTATTAAAGGGATATTCAAGTTTTTGGGGGAATTAACTTTTTGTCCATCTTACCCAGATTCAGACGAGAAGGTCAATACTAATTTCATCCCTGTGTGTCCAGTAGAGAGATAGCGAAGGCTTAGAGTTGGACAGAAATCAAATAATTCTGGTTTTAGATTTTGTTTGACCATCAGAACACCTCAATGTTCAAACGATGACATAACCTGGCTGGGATCACGTGGTCTGATCTCATCAACAGAGACACATACACAATGTGACTGGATTACGCTCGCAATGCCACAATAGTCAGCCTCATCTATTCGGGGTTGCTACGCCAATAGTACAATCTGTGCATTTCTGAGGAATTTTCAACATTGAACAAGTATTCCCAACTAGACATTAAGAAAAATGCTATGCATATCACCATTCACATAGACCCCAGCTCTGTTTTGGAAAAGGTATAGACGGAAGGCAGAAGTGTATATAGCCAGGTGTGGTCTTCAACATGTGCTCCTCACTGAAAGGAGGACCCAAACTTAACACCTGCTTGTTTAGCGTATAATGTCTGACAGTTCTTTTTACTCACACACTAAAGTACGCTGGACATGCTATAGTAAGAACATGTAGTATGTACAATGCCATTTCAGACGCAGGGTTTCTCGGTTCATCATACACTTTAGCCTCTTTGTCATAATTATTGTCATAATATTCGCAGAAATTTCAAGCTATACAATTTAATGGTTTAAGACTCTTTCTTTAATCCAGGCAATTATTTATGGCTATGTGATGTTAAACAGGAAAGTTATTAGGCCTCAAATTAGAAAAAGGCCAAACATATAGGACCAAAATTACAAAACATATATTTTTTTAAAGAAACGATGCAAACTATTTATTTTTCCTTGGAGGAAAACATTAATCTTTGCAAAAAAAACAATTTGGACCAATTCCGAAGGTTTTGGACGCTGCATTCATGAGGGAGAACATTTTCCTAGCTATGGGAGCTTCCGGTGCATTACTGGCCGAGTCAAGCACTGTGAGGAAAATGTGGAAATGGAAAAAAGCTGTTCACGGCCGGTCGGAACAGGAAAAAAAGGCTCTTTGTGTGGGTCTGGCCATGATCCTGCATATGTGTTAGCATGTTTGGCACGACCCAGATTTCCACGCTGTTTGGGTAAATGAATGCATTACTAACCGCCGAGCTGTACAGTATGCAAACATACGGACACAGCCTGTGCGTTTGCATACAGGTGGACACCAGGAAGTTGAAGGGAAACTTCCCCTCGGGCGCTAGCAAACCAACTTTCTGGGTTTTCAAGGTTGCTGGCTTTTAACCTCTAGGGCTGTCACAGGGCTATATAGATTTTTTGTCAGAATAATTACCGGAAAATGTACACATATGTATGTACACATGTGTATATATTTACACACACATAACAATAATTGTGTAATAACGGCGTATCATGATCAATGACAATACCACTGAAATAAAGATACCACTGCAAAGGAAATATGACTTGAAACCAAAACTGAGATAAATACATTTTTTGACCCCCATTCACTCTGATAGTAACGACAAAATGCAGGGTAGCATCTGGAATCAGTATGTTCAAACATCAGTCGGCTCAACCAAGTCAAAACCAAAGCCTTAGTTTGAACAATTACAGTATAGGCCGAAAATATTGACTCGACACATCTTGACTCGACATCTCACTATTTTGCCTAATCCCTAGTACAGGGTAAAATACAGGTACTGTTTGTCTTGCTAATGACATGACAAACAAGCAGACCCAAATTTGATGCATCGGCTAACACGGGCAGATATTGCAAAAACATCAGCATTGTAGGGATGCGATACTGCAGGTACAGGATTGTCAGTTTGATACCCACGATGAGGCCAACAATTAGAGCGTTGGCTTGTAAACGGTCATTAGGCTTTATGTGTCATGGACATGCTGCACTTGGGCGCTGCGAGTTCAATCAAGAGTTGCAACAAATCGAATATGCTAGTCTGAGGACTCAAGCACTTCAGATGAGTTTTAACTTGTCTACTTATCATTTTTGGTAAGTTAACGATATATGCTTATTGTATTCATATCACACCAGGCATTTCCATGGCTGTTCTGATTTGTAACTGTACTTTGTCATTATTGTTGTTAGGATATTATTTCATCTCCACCCAAATCCATTGTGTTTTTTCTGCAAATCTGACCCAAAATCTGTGGAGGGATTTATTTACTGCACTACAGGAGTGTGTGAAGGTGATACTGAAGTAAAGTGGGGTTTTTTTTTTATATTACAACTTGGAAATTCAGAGTTCAATTTCATTTCATTTCATTTGTATGTTCAATAACTATTGATTAAGCTTTAAACTTGACATTTTTACGCTAATTGTTTGATATAGAGCTCATGTAATTTCTTTTGAATGCTACGGTTACTGGACGTGAGAATTTTACTTATAAAAGATAAAGTTATAACTTCTAATAGTATCAATTACTCAAGTATGAAAGTAATAGGTGTAGTAAAGTAAAACATTATGTAAAAAGAAATATGTGTTTTAGTATATACATCTTTATTCATACTTGATTAATTCATACTTTTACTTGAAATGTACTTCCACTCAGGTTTTCAATAAAACTCTTCTTCCAATTGAAGGAAAATATTGTAAAATAAAACATTAAACTGCTGAGACTTGGGACTGGAAAGAGTTGAGCGCATAGAGTTCTAGTTCAAAAACCGAAAACTCAAGTGTGAAGTTTATTCATTTGCACCCAACAGTGCTGGGAAGTCAGGATTAACTCTCGCGAAATGCACCACTTCTCTAGCAAACTTGGCGACCGCAGTTGGACTTCATTTTCCTTCTACCCCTTTCTGTCAGCGACTGAGAACCTTGCAGTGATGGCTCTTCTACCCGGCTGCCTGATATTTCTCACTCGCTGTAGCACATCCACAAAGTTCTCACCCTGAGAGGGTTAGGGTTAGTGCGCTTCTTTTGCGTCTCGTCTATGTGGTTTTCAAACCACCAACAGCCGTCGTTCACGTTTCAACTGGGCTGTGTGTTTGAGAGTCTGAGTGTGAAAGTCAGAAAAACCCGAAACCCTCTGCCACTTTCTGGCACTAAGAGTGTATGTGATAGCTTAGTCATAAAAGCAGCGGCATTGCTGCTTGCATAATGCACCTTCAATATTTGTTTTAAGTTAATCCTTCAGGGAGTATATAACTTAAATTAAGTACTCAAGTGCATTGCAGTCAACATCTTAACTTCTAAACTTTTTACCTTAGCAACAACGTTGCCAAAATATAGCCTAGAGTCTTTAAAAGACATGAACATGCTGATTGGCTAGGTTGAGGCTCTAACTATATCTTTAGTTTTTTATTAAAAATGTTCCCTTGAAGGATAGGTTTGTAATTTTTTAGGCCTCCTTCAAATGTTGGTTGCCATTAATTATCACTGTTCATAACGTAACCTCGCGAAACTCTTCACTATCGAGAAACTTAGCACTGTGCTGAAACTTCTCACTGTTTAAATGCAGTCCAATGGGGCTAACGTGTAAGCCTTTAAAGAAAACATTAAATCTGCTGTGTATTTTTTTCTTACGTTAGTGCAAATATAGCGAGATGAGAGTGCACTAATCATACTGGAAATAGTTCACAAGGCTTAATGGATTGTTTTTTTTTTCGCTAGGCACATTTCCATTCAGACATTATTCCATTATTCCGCATTCCCGGTCGCTGGGGTGGAACTGAGGTGCCTAAACAATAGCTTTCAGAAGTTTCCACTCAAATTACAGCTGCTTGTTTGGAGCAAACACAACAAAAGCTGTTGTGCAAATAGACAGAACAGACGGGCTTGATACTCCCTCTGAGAGTCACACTCCATATTATATATAATATGCACATACTGTACGTACACCTAGCAGAGTTGCTCAGGGGGAACACATTTTAAAAACATCAAAGTGTGAAAACCACAGCACTGCATCAGTCTCATGATTAGAAGTCACACGCTAAGACAGAGTTCGTTTTTTGGAAGATAAATGTCTGTTAAACACATCCGCATCATCATCCCATGATGTTAAGATGACCTCTAAATGATTGGAGTCAGAACCTGGAAGTTGCTGGCATTGGCGTAACTAGACCCTCCAGCTCAGACAACCTCCAGGCGAACGATAAAACGACGGCGTTACTTCAAGTCCGCCGGACTCACTTCACAACATCATCAGGATGCAACAGCATTCTAACATGAATACACTTAAAAATAATAAACACAGAATGTGTTTGAGATACGACCTGGGAGGGAAAACCAGTAGGAAGTCCAGTTGTTCCACGCTCCTAACTCCTGTCAGTCAGTGTCTGTGTGTTTGACTGCACTGTAAACTTCCTGTGTGAGCTAACTGCGCTAAAGCTGCACAGGAAATGTCAAGCGATGAAAAAAAAAAAATAG
>OMKR01103631.1:0-10602 GCA_900302355.1 Cyttopsis rosea | reverse complement strand
CTTTTATTTTTTCTTCCCATCTATAATTCATTTCTGCTTGGTTCGCCCACCACTTTGGTCCGAGCGGATAGGGTCACGCGTCTTCTGAGTTCTCCTCAACTCGCAGTGCAAAGATGTCATGAGGAGCTGCTGGAGAGGATCACCAAGAGGACGGCGGTCACGGAGGCAGAGGTGCGTGACAGCCGTGTTCTTCGACCACTAGTGTGCCGTGAGGCCCGGCCGGGTGTGCTGTGAATTTTTTTTTCTAATTCCATTTAAAAAAAAAGATAATTAATGGACATGAGCTCTTGTGTTGCGAGATCAAAATTGCAAAGCTGCACCAATTCATCTAATTCATCAGTTCCAGCCAGAATACCTTTCAGTTTTTTTGAGATTCGGTTCAACGACAAGTCACTCGGTAAAAAGAGTCAATTTTCCGGTTCCTTTGGTTCAGTTGGTGTGACGCGCGGTGAGAGAGGGAGGACCATGAACCACAGCCAGAAGAGTCAGTTCGGCTCCGAGTCGTGAATGGAACTCTCACAAGAATCGAATTAATTCTGTCAAAATTGTAGTGTAAATCACCTTCACCTCCCTGTCACCTTCAATATGAATTATTCCAAACACGTTGGTCTTTCTTGCCTTAGACTTTAATCTCGCCCTTGTAATTATTTTTCCTTTGACTCCAGACTCCCGAGTCATTTAACATAATTGTTCATTATGATCTAATCGTTTGCAAATCTTGCATCGCAATTAGTAGATCACATACATAAGAACAGTGGTTAACAGGATCTTCTTCTTCTTCTTCATCTTCTTCTTCTTCATAATCGTGGTGTGCTGTGGTATTATTCATTATAAGTGTGCCATGGTAAAAATAATTTAAAAAAAGGTTGTTGTTACCGCTTGTCGTTTTGCTGCGCAGATCCGATCCAGCCTGCGTCAGGTTCTGGAAGGCCTCAGCTACCTTCACCAGAAAGACATCGCTCACCTGGACGTGAAGGTGCGCTCATCTAGACCGATCAATGGGAGACGATCAGCTCATTGCTTTGTTATACAAACGGCTGCTTCTCCGTCCCCCAGAAAGAACAGGAAAGCAGAGGAGTGAAATGAAAGCCGAGTAACATTGTCGTTTCCTCCGTCAGCCGGAGAACATTTTAATGGCCGGCCCCGGGAGCAACCAGATCAGGATCTGCGACTTCGGCAACGCCGTCAAACTGGAGCCTCTGGAGCAGCGCTACTGCAGCTATGGCACGCCGGAGTACGTCGCCCCCGAGGTTATCAACCAAACCCCCGTCTCCACGGCGACAGACATCTGGTGAGCCACCTGCCTGCCTGTCTTTGATTAGCAGCTGCAGCTTTTTATATCTGCAACTGAATTAAATCACAGCCTTTTGTCCCGACGTCTAAAATCTGTTTATCGTTCCTCCTCCTCTCTCTCTCTCTTTCTCTCTCTCTGACAGGTCTGTTGGTGTCATCACTTACCTCTGGTATGTTTTCATAAATATGATGAAATTGAAATGGAAATGGAATATTGTTAAATATATGATGACATTAAAGCGATATAGGTGTAGGTGATTTGGGCTAAATACATATTACGTATACAACGTCGTACAGCTTTAAATGTATTAGAAAGCAATCAAAAAATCTGTTGTGTTTGTTGGCACATGTTTAGATTTAAAGGTACTGTGGGTCGTTTGGGGTCTTTGGTGACATTAGTGTCACCTTGTGGATAAAAGTGGTACTGTTTAGATAGATAGATCAATCGATAGATAGATAGATAGATAGATAGATAGATAGATAGATAGATAGATAGATAGATAGATAGATAGATAGATAGATAGCGTTGAAATAATAAATGTGCAAAATTCCTAACAATATAGCTGAAATGTTGCCAATATACATGTACTGTACACATAGATAGATATATACTTTATCCCCAGAGGGAAATTGCAGTATTTACTGCAGCTCACATCCAAAATGGGCAATCATAATAGTGATGAGAATAAAAATGATAAGAATAAACATAGAATAAATAAAATGGCAATATGCAATTAACCTAGGAATTTGTTGAAAATTGGCAATACACAATATTAAACTTCAAAATAAAAAATAAACTGGAAAATCTGGCTTCTAACTCCACTACCTCTTGTCACAAGGAGTATTGAAGAAAAGAGCGAAAGTGAGCTCTAGTTCTAACAACTGTTTGTAATATGTTTGCAGGTTTGCATGTAGGTAAATAATAATTTACACTAAATAATATATTCAGAAGCAATCAGAAGTAGCGACGAGCATTTGGAATCACAATTTTATCGATATGGATATGGAAATGATATAGAAGCATCCAACAAACATGGACACTGATGACCAAATTCTGGAAGATGACGATGCTCCGTGTGTTTCAGCCTGACGGGTGTTTCTCCTTTTGCGGGTGAGAACGATAGAGCAACCGCATTAAACATCCGCAACTGCAACGTGGCCTTTGAGGAGAGCATGTTCTCTGGCCTCTGCAAAGAAGCCAAAGGATTTGTCATCAAACTTCTGGTGGCGGACAGGCTGTAAGCATCTTTTTCATGCATTTTCAATTACTGTATGATCTAGAATTATGATCTAGAATGCATTTTTTTTCATTACTGGAATATAAATTGAAATTTAACCTTTTCTTTATCAGAATATGTGTTTTCCTATTTTCCTATTTCCTATAGGTTCTCCATTTTTTTAATCCAGGCTTTAAAAAAATATGTGTTAAATGTATACTTGCACAACCATGTGGAATGCTTTACTATTAAGAAAAAGGAGATAGTATAATGTTGGCTACAATAGGTTGCCAGTAGGAAGCGGCACCACTTCCTGTTTCTAGTCTCTTAGTTTAGCACGGATGTAGCCCAAAGAGCTGAATTGCAAAAGAGTGACTGAAAAACCTTATCTCTATATATCTTTTTTTGGGGGGGACATTACATATACTGTAAAGACTATATTCTGAAGTTCCTGTTTCCAAAAAGGAGATTAAAAGGTTTTTTTTTAAGGCTAAAACGTTTGCACCATTGGACTGCATCAAGCACAGTGAGAAGCTGCAGCAGAGTGGTAAGTTTCTCAAGAGTAAAGCGTTCAGAGAGGTCGTTGCTAAGAACAGTTATAAATGATGGAGACCAAGATTCTAACAAGGCCTGGCTTGAAAAACGGCGAACCTATCTCTAAACTACTGAACCTTGATTAGTTCACATATTTAGACTTAGATTATTTCTTATATTGATATTTTTGTCCTGTGTATTAATGTATAGGCGTCCCAGTGCAGTTGAATGCCTTCGACATCCTTGGTTTAAGGTACAATATAGATGTACAAGAGGTACAATGATAAAATGTGTTAAACGAATGCTGTCCTTTTTGGCTCAAATTAAGCTCATTTGTTTTGTTTCACAGTCGTCCACCAACAAAAGCATCAACACTGCAATGCTGAAACAAGTGCAGTCTCGAAGGCGATGGCAGGTATGACAATATCACAACATCAAGTTAAGTTTTAATTTAATTGTGCAAAGCAAATGTATAAAATAACAGTAGATGAGATAAATACAAAATAAAATGTCCAATGTGCACAGTTGCTTGTAATATTTTATCAACCTTTATCAACCATAGATACATCATAAGAAATTGAATGCTTACAAGTTACAATTTAGATATAAAAATAATTAAGAAGAAAATAAAGTCATGGCCATGTTATGGAAGAAAGTATTATAATTCATACGTGATACAATTCACACATAATCCATTTAATAGAAAACCTATGTAAAATATTTATTTAAACAACTGAGAGAGGAATAACATTTTGACTGTAGTGGTGAGATTATTCCATGACGCTGGTTCTCTGTATTTGATAGAAATTCTAAGTCTTAATTTCATTTTAGAACTGATTTTGCAGACAAAATTGTGTATTACTACATGATGAGATTATAATTGTAATCTTAATTTCTTAATCTTAATCTCTAATCTTAATTTCATAACCATATAATACCACTGAATAATCACAAACAACAACAATATCAAAGTTGTTAAACCTGGATCGCTGTTCTCTTCATTGACCCCAGCGTTCCCTGATCAGCTATAAGTCCAAGATGGTCATGCGGACCATCCCGGAGCTTCTGGACGACTCGTCGAGTCACGTCTCCATCGCCATGGCACGCCACCTGAAGGATGGCTCCCCCCCGCCCTCCTCGTCCTCCGATGAAGATGAAGATGTGGACGAGCTACCCTTCATCCCTATGCCGCTCTCCATGGTCTTCTCCGGCTCCAGGGTCTCCCTGAATGAGATCCCAGGAGACGAGGAGGTCCCTGGTCTGGCCAACTGCCCTGCTGGTGGGAGCGTGAGAGGGAAGGACGAGAGGGAGTGGGCCGGTGGAAGAGGAGGAACTGATAAGAAGATACCAGAGGAAGAAGGAGATGAGGAGGAGAAAGTGGGGGTCACCAAACAAGCTCCCCTGAAGAAAGGCTCGAGTGTGGAGATGGATGAATCACAGACCAAGGCCAGGCGGGCGACGATGAGGAGGGGCAGTTCTGCCGATTCAGCCCTACTTCTCCACATTGATCCAGAGGAGGGAGATCCCGCCGGTGAGCCGGAGGCCAGTGGAAAGAATCTAAAAAAGGCAGTCTCCATGGAGCTGCCCAATCGGTGCCCGAGTCCCGGGGTGACTAAATTAAGCCAGGAGGATTACGCCCTCAAGCTGGAACTGATGAGACAGCGGCTGCTGAGGGGAGGAAACGTGGATAAGAAGATGAGCGGCCTACGTGGACCTTTGTTTGAAACCCTCGGTATGGAGGATGAAAGACAAACGGGGTCTCTGGATAGAAATTTGAGGAGATCCCGAGTGGGGCCACCGGCACTCACCAGAACCGCGTCCTCCGAGAGCTCTGGAGAGCATACGTCAAAGACCAAAGTTTTCAAAAAAAGCGCCTCCTTCACTCAGGGGGATTCCGAACCCATGCCTCTGCACCGGCGGTTTGGAGCCCCCTTGGTGATCCCATCGCTGGGCCTTGGGAGCATCGAGAAGAAGGAACTACAGGAGGCAACCTCAATGTCTGCACTAACCGATCAAACAGCGCTGGACTCTACACCTGCCTCACCCACGGAAAGCACTTCTTTTAGATTACCCAGCCCAGAAAGAGTGGCCCAACAGCAAGAGCAACACAAGGTCAGGTGTCTGGAAGAGATGCAAAGTATTGAGGAGAAGGATAGTGAAATCAGTAAGACGACAGAGAGAGGGGCCAAAGATTCCACAGAGAAGCCTGATGAACATGAATCGATTAGTTTGCACCCACAAGAGATGTCACCCTCTGTGCTAGCTCCTATAATTGTCATAGAGGAAGATGATGAAGAGGATGAACCAAGGGAAAACCAGGAAGTGAGTATCGACAAAGAGAAGTGGAAAGCAAAGCAGGATTCTCCGGCAGCTACACCTCCAGAGCGTAAACCAGTGTCTGCGTATGCAAGCGTTATGCAAGCCATTGTAAGCAAGCCATCTGGGAAATCAAATGAACACCAAACCACAGTTCCCAAAGACGCTGAACCCTCCAATGTCCCCTCATTACCCGAACATCCAGCAGTGTTCGCCAAAGTGGCAACTAGTGCCGGCGCCGGTACGACTGCGTCCGTCCCCGAACGGCCGGTCACTCCGCGTCAGCCCATGCTCAGAACAGACATCAAGGACATCGACTCCGAGGAGGTCTTCGAAGCTAGGTTCAAGAAACGGGAGTCGTCGTTGACGCGCGGCCTCCGGAAGCTAACCAGGAACAAATCCGACGAGAAGTCCCCCCTGCTCGGCCGGAAGGCAGGCGAGGAGGTTTACCGCCCGGGCCTGGTGGGCGCACCCCTGGAAGTGGTCTCCAAAGGCCTCCAGGAAAAGTCGAAGTCCGTGCAGGATCTGAGGGAGGTGGAAAAAGAGGGTCTGGGACTCATAGGGCGGCTCTCCCTGCGTGCCAAGCGATCATCGTCCGTCGATAAGAAACACGAAAAACAGAACGAGGCCAAGGTTAAGGAGGAGAAGCCTCGAGAGGTGCCGCCGGAAGCTTCAGCCAACAAACACAGGGTGTCCTGGGCCCTCGGTCGCAGCAAGTCTTTGGATACAGACGGTGGAGCAGCGCAGAGCCAGCGAAATGACGGAGAACAACGAAAAGTGGAAGAATCATCTGTTTTTGCAATGCGGCGCAAGTTTGAGTCCAAGGTGGCCGGTATCTCCGCCAAAATAAGGACCCAGTCGGAGGAGAGAAAGGAAAAAGAGATCAAGGTGTGTGCCGAAGGTGGTGTTCAGAAAGAACTCAGAAAGGTCGCTGATTCTCCGGTCCTAGTGATGAAACACAAGTTTGAGAACAAAGTGTCGGGAATCTCCGCCGAAACGCGGAGTCAGTCCGAGGAGAGGAAAGGGGACGCGGGCGCAAAGTCGGAGGGGAAGAGGACGCCGCTGTTCAGCCGCCATCGCCATTCCCAGTCCGAGGGACGTGGACTCAAGGGGATGGGGATCCCCGAGAACCAGCTGGCCAAGCAGGCGGGTGGCGCCGCCTCCAAGGAATCTGTCGAGTCCGCCTCGAGCGTCAATTCTGAAAAGGAGAACGACCGTCGCTCCCGCTGGGACCGGTGGGGTCTGACCAGGGGCAAGAAGGACAAAACACCTTCCAAACCTGACCTCGCTCCCCTCGCCCCCAAGGAGGACGACTCGCTGTCCAGTCGCCAGCAGCAGTTTGTCCGCTCGGTGTCGGACTTCCCCCCGGTGTTCCACATCAAGCTGAAAGACCACATCCTGTTGGAGGGAGACCCCGTCACGCTGAGCTGCCTCCCAGCCAGCACGCCACTCCCACAGATCGCATGGCTCAAAGGTACCGAGCTGCAATGGGTTTCTGTTATAATATACTTCCCGGTGTAAATGGTGGCATGTTTAGCCTCGATAGATGGATAGATAGATGGGTGGGTGGGTGGATAGGTAGGTAGGTAGATAGATGACTTTTATGTCCAGATTGACCTAAATATACAATTCCTTTTATTATTATTTTCCAAAGCCATCACCGAATTCTCCGAAATCTTCCACTGCTATGAGACGTCAGGTCAGAGGTCCATGCTGGAAATGCTCTGCGCCATTATTGTTTTCTTATTTCTCATCTTATTTTCTTACTGTTGCAGATAAGAAGCCCCTGGAGGTGGACGACAGGGTGCGGCTGGTGTCCCACCCGGACGGCCGGCAGCTTCTGATGATCCTGAAGACCAGCGGCCGGGACGCAGGGCTGTACGAGTGCGTGGCCTCCAACCCCCTGGCCTCCATCACCAGCTCCTGCACCCTGTCCCTGGCTTGTGAGTGGACGGAGGGAGGGAGGGATGGATGGATGGATGGATGGATGGATGGATGGATATATAAGGAAAAAAAAGAAAATGGCAATATGCAATAACCCTAGATATGAAACCTAAATATTAGAAATCAAAAACTTTGAAATTATAAAAACATTTATCCTTCTTAATGGGATGTATCTGTGAAGTGTGTGTTAATGAAATTAATATTAACGCGGTGGAGATGAATATTAACGCTCGGTTCACAGCCGATTAATTTGATTTAATGGCTTTTGAGCTTGTTCTCACATTCATCACCTGAATGTGAATGTGAATGAACTGGGCGCTGCTCCTGGAAAGCACCAAAAAAAACACACAATGGAAAACAACAAGAGTCTATTTTTCGTCACCGAGGGCGAATTTCTCAGACATCGGCCCCAATTTATCGCTTTTGCTTCGTTTTCCGCAGCATTACCCCTCCGACACACGGCTCTATCCCCTGAGTAATTTATCAGCGGTGTGAAGAATGTCTCATCTGGACCCAATCGTTCACGCTTCCAGGCCGGCAACACAAATAAAACCATGTGAAATTAGGGAATAATAGTGTTAGTGTCGGGCCAGGTTGGTTTTTAGCTGAAGGGCAAACCTCACAACCTTGTTATAATACTGCAATAACATTGTAGACGTTGTAATAATTGAGTAATAACATAGTAATAAATTCTACCTTCTCATTCAATGTTATCCATGCTGTATTATTGTATACATATTTATTCGTACAGTATATTCATCTATATTTATATTTTATACCCATAACCATATTAGCAACCATACTGCCACTTAGTCCCAGCTATTGCCTTTTAATTGAATTTATCCCGTATGTATTTTCTATACATTGGGTCATGTTTTTGCAGACTATTAAACTGAAGAAGTAAGATTATTCGTGAAATGTCAGGGAATTTTACACCGCACTGTGGACCTTTTTGAACTACTTTTAACTTGTGAATTTTAAACGCGTTTGGTTTTAAGCACTTTTTTAAAGATGTTTAATCTTAATGCTTAATTAAATTAGTATTTATTTTCTTACATTTTTCTTCCTTACCACAATAAATCCCTCCCAAATAAACTGATTCAGATTCAGATTCTGCCTTATGGTGAGATGATTAACGCTGCATCACGCATTTCGCCAATTACTAGTTGAATGATCAGACTTTCCGTCCTCTCCCTTCGCTCTCCGAGGTGTCCCCAAACGACCGGGGACCCCCGAGGTGCCGCAGATCTACAACAACACGGCCCTGGTGCTCTGGAAGCCGGGCGACACCAAGTCCCCCTGTAGCTACACCCTGGAGCGGAAGACTGAGGGTGAGCCACGTACACCTCCAGGCACCTTTTTTTGAAAATGAAAACCTATTCACTAAATGATTCATCAACATTCAACATCTCATATGTTAGTTTTCGGGCGAGATCTCATATTCAAGCCGTTTGAAACTGGGTTAATTCACCGGGATTCCTCCCCGAGTATTATGTAGATTGTGTCATCTTGGGCAAAGCTATAAAAGGGGGGTTAAATCAAATGTTAAATCAAATTCACATTTCACACATTCCCATACAGAATTTGATTATTAGATAGAGTCTGTTTTAGACCACCAGATTTGTATTGGAATATGACAGATCAGAGCCAGCCCGACGCAAAAGTGCACTAAGCGCCTGCTTAGGGCCCCCGTGGCCACCAGAGGAGCCCAAAGAGCGCTTGAAATGTCCCACAAGAGAGCTTGAAAAAAAATTTTTTTATATTATTTTAAAAATATATTTTTTTATATTATTATTATTTTTTTTTAAATATATTATATTATGTCGATCTCCGGTCAGCTGCGTGTGCCTGTTCCCCGTTTCTCCAAACAAAACAAATAGAGTGTGTTTTTATTTTAGATGTATATCTTCCTCCGTTTCCAAATTCAAAGTCAAAGTCAAAGTGTTTTATTTGTCAAATGTACAGTACAACACAAAGTCATTCTGGACAATGAAATTCTTATGGCAAGGCAAGCAACAGCTACGTACAAAAACAAAAACAAACAAAAACAAAAACAAAAAAAGCCCTGTGCATCCAGTGCCGCGTCACGCATGGCAACTTAACCCCCCCCCCAAAAAAAAATCGAATTCTGCTTAGGGCCCCATAAAAGCTTTGGCCGGCCCTGTGATGGATGATGGATTTTATCTGTGTGATTGATACCAGCGGCGCTTTCGATGCTAATTCCCCCGTTCCCGTTATTAAAAAAAAAAAAATGTCACCATGGAGTGAAAGCCTGCATGAGGGGTGAAACACCACAGTCGGGGTGAGTCATTTCCCGGCAGGCCATCTGATTATTCAATTGTTTGAAAAAAAAGAAGTCTGAATATATTTTGCAAGGAGGAAGATTTTGATCATCTCTACACTCTGTTACAACACTGCCATCTAGTGGTCAGTCTGAGGTTAAATATTTTTTTATTTTTATATCCTTATTTATTTCTTTATTTATTTTCATTAATGAAACCATAAATAATGACGTCCACTATTTTGTTATCATCTTAGATATATGGAAATACATACCTATTTCACTTTGACTTTAGTTTCCGGAGATTATTTTATATTTTGTTTAGTTTTTAATAAAAACAAAATATAAAATAATTAAATAATAAAAGTTTAGATTTAAAAAACTCCCTGATGGAAGCGTGGATAAGAACACGGCTGTGTGCAGATTGTGCCACAAAGAATTTGCATATCACCAGAGCAACTCAAGCCTCCGTTATCACCTCAACGCTAAACATCTTGTAGCTAGCGTGGAAGCCAAACCAAACATTAGCTTAGCCGCTGATAGCCATCCTAATACGAGAAAGCAGAGTCGGCAACCCACACTCGACCAGATGACGGGGTTCAGAGCCAAGATGAGTAAGTCCACGTCTAACAAATTAACCAACTCACTGGCGCACTGGATTGCCGTGGACTGTAGACCACTTGCAGTGGTAGAAGATAAGGGGCTAGAAACGGTGCTACAGATTGCGTCGTCTGACCCAACTTATGAACTGCCCTGCAGAAAGACCATTTCGACAAAAATCCAGCAGTTTTATGACAGTGAAAAGGAAGCAAAGGAGTGTGTATTAGAGAAAGCCGAATATGTTGTTCTGCTACATCGGTGTGACTGCACACATCATTGACCGGGGATGGTTTCTTCAGTCATTTGCTTTAACTATCCAGAAGACAACCACCAGACACTTTGCTGAAAACATCGCAGAGGATTTTCAGTCTGTGGCAGAGGCCTGGGAAGTTCAGCAAAAGGTCACCACGATCGGAA
>OMKR01103629.1:0-14588 GCA_900302355.1 Cyttopsis rosea | reverse complement strand
AGGCCTCTACCACACACCATGCCTTAGGAAAGCACGGAAAATCATTAAGAACTACAGCCATCCAGGCTATGGACTGTTTACGCTGCTGCCGTCTGGTAAACGTTACCGGAGCATCCGGGCACGGACTACCAGACTCACAAACAGTTTTTACCCACAGGCCCTCAGTCTTCTTAACCTGCAACATCTCTAGTCTCCTATGTTAATTAATGCACATCACCACAAGTAAATGTACATATCCACCGGCACTCCTTCACTTTATATTTATATTGATAATGTGCAATAGTCTTGAGTACTTTTCTAGTTATAGGTTATGTTCTTTCTTTAAATCTCATTTGTCATGTACATATATGTTACCCCTGCCCTTTACTTCGACCTCGTGCCCTTATATGTGACCTCTACTTGTACGGTTGTACTTAAAGTCTTATCTGTTTGTGCTACTACGCAGTTGTTGCTTGCCTTGCCCCAAGAATTTCATTGTCCAGAATGACCTTGTGTTGTACTGTACATTTGACAAATAAAACACTTTGAACTTTGAACTTGAACTGTCCCAACACAAACTGGTGCTGAATGTTGACAAAACAAACATGCCAAGAAGCTGCCAGCTAGTGTGACCTCTGTTCAAGGCACCTCAGTTGATCTTGTGTCTAGTTACAAGTACCTCGGTCACATCGTTGATGACCACCTGACTTTTATTGAACAGCTCTTTAAAAAGTTGAAGCTAATGCTGGGCTTCTACATTAGAAATCAATCTTGTTTCTCTGTTAAATCTCGAAAAAGACTAGTGGCTGCAACTTTCTTGCCCCTGCTTGATTACGGTGATGTGGTCTATATGAATTCCCCCGCTCATTCTTTACGTAAGTTGGATACTGCTTACCTCAGTGCTCTGAGGTTCACATACCTCACACATCACTGTATTCTTTACTCAACTAGTCTTCTCTTGCCATGCGTAGATCTATTCATTGGCTTACATTTATATACGTCCATCCTTTTCTTTGCTGCCTTCTTATCTTTGATTTTACAACTTCCACAATCTCAGCAGCTTCTCGGGACTATTTCTTGTTGTCAGTCCCCACAGTCTATGCTGAACTTGGTAAAAAGGCCTTTTCCTACTCTACACTTTTTCACCTTCCCGCCCCCAATTCATTACAAAAGGACCTGAATCTAATATGATTTCAGTAACATGACTACTTGAGATGGACTCTATTGGCCGTTGCACATGCGCACGTTAACCTTTAATAATATTTTACTGTAATCACCTGTTTATCATGTTACTTGTATTTTATGTATTTTTATTCTCTGCAACGTTATGTTTGTGTGATGCTGCTGTCTTGATCAGGACTCTCTTGTAAATGAGACTCCTTGTCTCAATGAGACCTTCCTGGCTAAAGAAAGGTTAAATACAATAATAAAAAAAGAATCTTTATAACTAAATAACACAAACCTCCTTTGAGAACCTCCTTAAATTGCCATGGTGACGCGCCAAAATCATCTTTTGCTTTGCTTTTCATGAGAAGTTTTCAAAGATCAACTTTTCAAAGTGACAGCTCATCTGACGAAGTGGGCGTGCTGTGAACGCATGGGATGGTGAGCGAGAGAGAAAAAGAGAGAAATGGGTCGAGCTCATTGATGAACGTGGCTTCTCTGCGGGAACGGTGTGAGATCCGGAGGCGACAGCGGATAAGAGAGCGACGCTGGGGAGGGAGCCGGAGAAACCCGGAAGTGTGGATCTGAGGAAGGGCAGCAGAAATGCATTCGCTGATTGATGCCAAGCGTCGGGGTGGCTCCGCTGGCCGTCCTCAATCAATAAGTAATGCAGTGCCAACGTGGGTGTATCGGCTGGCTGCCGCCATCGCCATTTCAACTTTCAACTTCAAAACACAGAACAACCTGTTATCTTGTTTTTGCAGCCTCCTTCCACTTTGTCCAGTTTGACGAGATAACCTGACAGCATAGATTTATTTCAAGACACATACATCTAACTTCAATCTAGACTACTCTGTATTTATTTTTACTGTATTTTTGGCTATGTGTGTGTATATTTGGCTATTTTATATTTTATTTTATTAATATTTCAGAGTTTCTTTTAATCAATATTTTGCTTTAAATGCTAATTGTCTGTAGAGACCTCTTTGCCTCAACACCTTCTTCGGCGGCTAGTGCGGCTATCAAGATGGAGCCGGAGTGGGAATACATGATGCTGATGGAGGACGAGCTGAGGGGGGGCTGTTTGAGGCGGCAGGGCTGAACCAACCGGAGCAGGTGCAACGTCCAAATGAAAAGGGTTCTAAATCTGATGAAAATGATTCGTAACAGGTAACGAAAGGAGAACAACATGGCCCTGTTTTTACTTTTTACAACCTTGTCCAGATGAGCTAGACTTCATTATTCAACACCATCCATGCCAAACGTTTTCAAATGCTGTTGTAAACAAGGCTTTTTGCCGAAAAGACGAGATGAACTGAAAATGGCTATCTTACTGTGAGAAAACACATGCCCTATTTTGCTCTCCGTAACTTTATTTGTCAATAGAATAAAGGACTGGAGGCACATACACATTTGGATAGAAGAAAACAAGAGAAGCAATGATTATGGAGTTTGTGTGGATCCCTACCTTCTGTGCTCAAGCAAGTTGGGAATTGCCGGTTTTCTGAAGGACAACCAAATATCAGCTCGTAGAGAATTAGTTAAAAAGAGGCGTTTGGTACGAGAGCGCATTGTTTGTATTAAAGTTATTGGGAAGCGAGGGCTCAGTCAGAGGGGGGCTTGACTCTGAGGCTGTGTATACACTTAAGATACTACAGCAGACCATGGGACCTTTCTGGAGTTAATTTTGCTATTTGGCAAATATGACATGTGCCGAAAGGAACATTTGAGCTGTTCTATTGAGAAGAGCAAAATGATGCACGAGTCTGGGTGAAAAGGCAGTTTCCAAAACTACTGTTAACATGATAATCAATATTATCCCTGGCATCATTCAGGAGTCCATTGCCAACTATGTTAGATAGGCTGGTATGTACTCCATGGAAATACGTAGATACTAGCCAAGACTTATACGATAACTTCTAATGCACAAGAAACCGGTTGCATTAGTAGATTGCATAGTATTTTACTGACATGCTGATGAAAACATTAGACACACTGAAACTTGATCCTGAAAAATATATTTGGAATCCAAGGCCACATTCACGTGTGGTGTTACTCACGTCCTAAATTTTGTGCTTTGTGACACTACAGGTGTTGTGGTAGAGAGCGCATCCCTATTCAGTCTTTTGAACGACATTACTGTCTTTATTCTTACCAGAGAATCTTACCAGAGGATAAAGAAATGGGATTTTGGAACAAAAGACACCAACACAAGACACCCACAAATGGCTCTCGCTTATTGGTGAAACAAGATGGTGGACAAAGGACGCAGCTCTTGGAAAGGTGTTTCAAATTTAATTTGACAAACCAGAGAATGCACTTGACAATGACCTTATTTTACTTTATTCATTTATTTTTACCTGTGCTGTCAGGAGGCTGGGGATACAACACAGGGTATTGGTATGCCATTGTATCCAAGTGGAGTTCAAATTCTCAACCTGCAATGCCGCTCTATATTTATCATCAAGAACCACTTACAATAACTCCGTCCTTTGGATGTACATTTATGACGCCACCAATCCCCCTCTTTGGAGAACGATCTTACCAGTTTTAGCTAAGTTTTTTATATACTGTATACAGTATTACAATATTTTCTTATTTACATGAACACAATTGATGGGTGATTGATGAAGGAGCTGCGTTCTCCGTAGAATAGACCCATATAGGATCCCAGAATAACCTCTTCATATAAGGTATAGAATCACCTTTCAAAATAAACTATATACAGTATGTAACCTGCATCCTTATGTGGCCGCAATCAGCCTTAAAGGTGCAGTGTGTAGAATTAGTGGCATGGAATATGGAATATGATATTCATAAGTATGTTTTAATTTGTGTATAATCCCATTAAAATAAGAATCGTGTTTTCGTTACCTTAGAATTAGTCGTTTATATATCCATGGGGGCTGGAGCTCTTTCCACGGATGCCGCCATGTTGCACCGTCATGTTTTTACAGTAGCCCAGAACGGACAAACCAAACACTGGCTCTAGAGAGGGACTTTCGGAAGTTTCACGGCCACCGTAGATTGTCCTCCACGGACGCCGCCATTTTTCACTGCCACTGACACGGAGGGGAATTCAGTTGGTTCGATCTCCAACCTCACGGCTGCCTCCAACCTCACTGCTGCTGGTCACTAAATTCTACACACTGCACCTTTAACTGTGGCGCAAATGCATTGGATTGGTGGTCTCGGACAGCAGAGCCAATAAATTACTTCAAGACTGAGTCTTTCATTATGAATACTGAATCTCTAACAAAATCCACCATCCATTCAAAAAGTACTTGTATACCTAATTATTCTTGACTGCACCGCTTGCTTATACACAAATCTCTGGGCTGTACCCCTTGAATTAGCCAGCAACACGAGTGGTGTAGTGTATACGAATACACCTGCATAAATTGTATCACGAATAACACTGAAATCTCTCTGTTGAAGCTCTTGACGACATTTACAAAAATGCAAGCTAAACTACAACGGGACCATGGACAGATTCAAGACAATACATATAAAAGTGCTAAAGATTGTACTATAAAGTATTGTAATATAGATTAATATAGCTATGCTTAATAAAAGATAGAGGAATATATGTTAATGAAAAAAAGTTTCTAGATACTGTAATAAAATTAATGTAACTGTAATTTTTTACAACTTTACGTAACTATATCCTCTCATGACTTACATTGACGACTTACATTCAAATCGCACTTCACCAAATGTCTCTGTCGAGTCCCGATGTTAACAAAACTGATTTGTTTTGCTATGACCTCCAGTTTTGGGCAAAAAAATAATAATAATAATAAATCGACGGCTTTCTTCAGCACGCCGATCTGGGAACGCTTCCTATCGGGCGGCATTTCATCCACTTTGGCATGAGAGACACGTCGGGCGCGGCGGCAGCATTTTCCCAGGCCTCTCCATCTGCCGCCGTCGTCAGATCCGTATGAAGGCTAATCAGATGCAGACCAGAGTCGTTTTTTTTTAAACACCCCCCAGCAAAAGCTTCTCTCCTCCACAGCCTCTTGAGGTAACATTTGATGTGAAGATGAGCTGTCCTTAAAGACCGCCTTTCATTGCCGGCCGCATTCAGATGATGGAGGGAGATGGGGCGGATGCCTTCCTCTCTGTCTCTCTCATGCATTTTTCCACCAGTATTAAAGGTATTTAAAGGTCTTTGAAAGGGGGGAAAACACTCCGATGACATTTCTGCGACAATTAAAAAAGTGTGAAACCACAACGCCTCTCTCCTTCCTTTGTGTCCGGAAACAGGTAAGTGGAAACTTCCAGATGGATTAGCTCTGCTTGATAAAGTTTAACTCCACTCCAGATGGGATTATGTATTAAAAGCATGGTGGGTGGTGGGTTGGAGGGGGGGATACAAAGGGAATGTTAAAACAGCCCTGTCATTATAAGGACAGAAGAAGAAATATCATACAGTATAAACCGAAACACAAAGTAACACGCGTTCCGGAGGGTCATCGCTGCTCGTTACCGAATTCATTCAAGTCCACCAGCTGAGCAGCGCTCGCCTCCCAGTGTCTTGTCTGAGAAAAAAAACCACATTCTGATTCTATTTTTTTTATATTAAAGTCACTAACGTTATCACATTTGAGGTTAAAATGACACAAATGGGAGCACAGACGACTCACTCTTGGATGCTTTTCCGATACGGAGCGCAAATATGCGGAATGCCGAAATTTCGGTTCTGAAGACGCCATGTGTCACTAATTGATGTATTCTTGATTGATTGATTGATTTTAACTCAAAAATAACACATGGGAACTCAGTGAGACGATGTAACATTATGTCAGTATAAAATGATTTGGTATTAGGCATTTTTCATAGTACCTAGCTAAACCCAGACGCCTCTTAAAAGAAACCCATTTTATGTGATTGTGGATTGAAGCTCTAACCTTGTAAATAAAGAAAAGGAAAAATAAAATACTGACACGTTGATGATTTAAAAAACCAAACCAAACAATTGCGTTACATTGTTGAAAACCTTGTGAAACAATCTAGTGGAAACCCCACTATGAACATGTCCTCAGTCGTTACAAGCAATTCGTCATCCATCCACTAGGAGGGTTGTTGACTATCACTATAAAGTAACAAAACGGTGAAAAAAATCGAAGGGGAAAATTGAACGGAGTGACAAATAACACCTTTCTGATGGCCATTGATTCTGACCAACTGATGCCGATCAGCCGTCCACCCAAAGTGCGTCTTAAAAACCAGTGAATGAAGACACTATAATACAATACAACTATACAAAAGGAAAGAACATTAATCGCAGCGGTCAGCTGTCCCTATTTACTTGTGTTGTATGCGTTTTAGGAATCAGAATATTCCATTCCGGGCACACAGCTATATACAGTTTTCCATCAATCTTAAAGTATTTGCATGATCTGAGCAAAGAAATCATAAACATTCATCATAATTGTGTATGGTGTCACAGTTAACTATATTGTTAGAGTGTGTGAAGAGTATTTTGTCATTGGATTTTGGGGTTGGGGGGGTGCACATTCAAACGTTCATGTAAACGCACTTAGTCCCTGTGCGCCAATCCCCAGGCTCCCTGTGAGTATTTGTACAGGCACTTGTCCATCTTTCTCTGTCACTCCAGATGTCAAGCGCTCCCGCCTCCACCCAGCAACAGCTTTGTCGGATCCCCCAGGTCCTCAGCATCAGCGTAGCCTCTATCACCACCAGCGTCAAGACTCCATGGGGGGAAGATCTCTCCAGTGGCCTCCGAGATCCCTTCTCCATTCATATATCTACTGTATATTCATATATTTATATTCAATTCTGTACAAGCCCGCAGCTTCATGGAGTCCTACCGCCAAATCACTGTTAAATAAAAGCAGTTACAGTATCCTCATCTAGTCTCTCCTGATTGAACTACTCCATCTACAATCCCCTCAGACACTTTCTTGAATATGTCCTCATTTCGGTTCTTGTGCCCATCCAAATATCTCACTATATTTAGCTCCCTCATCAAACTCAACATAAAAACTCACTTTCCGACCAAAAGTGTGCATTTTACGGGTCAAATATATGCGGTGGAATCTTTGGGTTTTGTGGTGCATGCACAGTTAGATATATGCCGATCATATCCAGGTTAATGTGATTACATGCCACAATTAATCAAATGATTGAGGAGAAATCCAGGTCTGTTAATCAGGTCTTCGATTTCGAGTTTAACTCAATTAAGAGAATTTGGGTAAGGTCTTTACATGACAGATGCAATATTCTGTATATTGCCTTAACCCGAATGTGATCAGCTTATTCAAGTGCATGGAAACACACTGACTGATGGGGTACATGTCAAAAAAGGTTGAAAACCCCAGACTTTTGTGTCAAGTAAGTAAGTAAGTAAATTAGTAAGGAAATAAGACCCTCCAGTCCAGTCAAGGCATTCAGTACATGACACTAATGTAAAATATTACTCGCAATGACATGAGTAACAAAGTCAAAGACACTGTTTTCACTGTGTTGTGTTTTGTCAGTGTCTCAACAGTATAGCCCAGGCTGACATTTCTACCGCCAGTTTAAAAAAATGCTTCAGCTGGTGGCGGGGGCACAACTGTTGGAATTGCGCTTTCATCCCCTCTATTCCTATCAATCATTTCCATCAGTGCCTCCTGTCTGACGCATGAACTCTACTTCAGTTCAACTTGACAAAAAAAATAAAAAACACGCACACATACATCAGAGTTTCGCACAGTTATGGGGCTTGACAATAACGTTTTTTTTCCTTTTTCACTTCTTCCACTTACTCTTCCTTTTCTAAGTCGTTTTTTTAATCGGTCGAGCTGCGAACTGAGACAATGCTCTTTGGCAGCGCTTTTAATTATGCACATCCAGTATGGCACAGCTCTCAACGGAGGTCGGCAAGAACAAAAATTTAACACCAGACAGAGTGTGTGGGAAGACAGAGAGATAGAGAGCGAGAGATGTGAAAAAGACAGAGAGAGCAAGAGAGAGCGACAGAGCTCAGTTTGCGGGCGCAATGCAGAACAGAACAGAACTGCAGATTGGTGTCAGTTATATAAGGCTGAATCACATGGCATGGCGAAGCAGGTTTTTCTTCTCTTTTTGTGGGGTTTTAACCCTCTGAGCACTCCACCCATTTCACATTCCACTTACGCAGGAATATGATTTGTTTGATGAGGCACTATGTGTTGGCTGTTCGTATCGATCAGTTTGTGTATCTATGTGCGAGTGTGTGAGAGTGTGTGTGTTTGCGGCGAGGGTAGAGTCGACGGGCTCAGGCCATAGCGCTGAATCAGGTTGTTGATTCAGGATGGATGGGGGCTTTTCTCCTGGAAGGTCACTCCGGAGTCACATCACGAGTAGCCCGCAGAGATCTGCGCTATATCTGCACTGCTGAGAATGCACAATGCCGCCGGCGTGGATGGAGAATCCCATTTGGACCGGGTGTTAGCGGCCAAAGCCTGTGTGCATCTATACACTGATAAGCCTGTGCCTACGCATCTGAAAATACCAAGGACCTTTGCTGAACTACCTTGAGAATATCTCAGTTTTCTCTCACACCCCAGTGTTGGGGGGAGCCATCAGAGGTGGTATTAAACAAATGAATACAACAAACTTTAGCCCCAAAATTCATAGATAATTTTCATCTTTGGGGCCACTACAACATATTTTAAAATAAATACGTTTCCTGGCAGTGTGATTGACAGCCTGAAGGACCAATGAGAGTGCAACAGGACGGCCAGGGCTATTAGCTCATTCCCTTATGACAATGGCATCAACGACATCAACAAGGGTAGGAAGCAGTGTTGCAAGACTCAGGAGTCAAAAGGGTTGCTCGTTTGCAACTCTGTAATTGTAGCTGGGCACACAGGCATTCAGAGACTCAAATCTTGAGCACAAAGAGCAGAGTACCCTGAGTTGCGAGAGACTGACTCATTATACCAACTGAATCAAACAAACGGAAAATTGAACAAATCTTTTCAGTGAGTCAGTTGTAAAGACGCAAATCTCCAAAGGGAGCCCAACTTTTCATCACTAGTACTACAGGTGCAGCGCATAAAATTAGAATTTTGTGAAAAAGTTAAATATTTCAACATTTCAGAAAGTGAAAATTGTATATATTAATAGTCATTACATACATTACTTACATAATTACACCTTACAGCTCATGAAAACCCAAAATCCAGTATCTCCAAATATTACAATATTCCAAAGATCAATAAAAAAGGATTAACAATACAGAAATATCGAACCTCTGAAAAGTATGTTCTTTTATGCACTCAATACTTGGTTGGGGCTCCCTTTGCACGAATTACAGCACCAATGCTGTGTGGCATGGAGGCGATCAGCCTGTGGCACTGCTGATGGGTTATGGAAGCCCAGGTTGCTTTGGTAGCGGCCTTCAGCTCGTGTTTATTGTTGGGTCTGGTGTGTCTCATCTTCCTCTTGACAATACCCCATAGATTCTCTATGGGGTTCACATCAGGCGAGTTGGCTGGCCAGTCAAGCTCAGGAATACCATGGTCAGTAAACCATTTACGAGTAGTTTTGGCAGTGTTGGCAGATGCCAAGTCCTGCTGGAAAAGGAAATCAGCATCTCCATAAAGCTTGTCAGCAGAAGGAAGCATGAAGTTCTCCGAAATCTCCCGGTAGACGGCTGCGTTGACTTTGGACTTGATAAGACACAGTGGACCAACACCAGCAGATGACATGGTACCCAAATCATCACTGACTGTGGAAACTTCACACTGAACTTCAAGCAACTTGGATTCTGTGCCTCTCCACTCTTCCTCCAGACTCTGGTACCTTGATTCTGGAGATGCAAAATGTACTTTCATCTGAAAAGAGGACTTTGGACCACCGAGCAACGGTCCAGTTCTTTTTCTCCTTAACCCAGGTAAGATGCTTCTGACGTTGTCTCTGGTTCAGGTGTGGCTTGACACTAGGAGTGCGACACTTGTAGCCCATTTCCTGGACACATCTGTGCGTGGTGGCTCTTGATGCACTGACTCCAGCCTCAGTCCACTCCTTGTGAAGCTCCCCCATGTTCTTGAATCGGCTTTGCTTGACAAGGCTGCGGTCATCCCTGTTGCTTGTGCACCTTTTCCTACCACACCTTTCCCTTCCAGTCAACTTTCCATGAATATGCTTTGATAAAGCACTCTGCGAACTCAAAAAAACTCTGGTTCACATGTAATGAGTCTAGAATATATACAAAATACTGAACTTTTTCACGATATTCAATTTTTTTTTAGCTACACCTGTATGTATGTGGGTATAGGCGAAGTGGATAAGTGTGCATTTTGGGTGTCATAGTATTCTTACCCAGTTTTTAATTTATTTCATTATTTAAATTATTCTATTATTCTACTTTGTAAATGCATTTTGATTTGCTTTTATTGTCACTACTATCTGATGCAATGCGTCTGATGCTATTCATGTAAAGCACCTTGAGTTACATGTTGTGTATGAAAGGTACTGTACAAATAAACAAAAGTGCGGCTGGAGTCCTATTGTTTTTGTTCATGAAGTGATGACGTCAGTAGTGTCTGGATGACATAGATCCCATGCATCCACAGAAAAGATGCTTAAAATTTGTATCCGGGCCGGTCCTGACTCGCCGTTGCCCAAGTTTTATCCTGATTGGTCAATTCACCAAAAAAAAACTGGCATAGGCAAAATTGGCATAAAAGGCAACGCCACCGCCAAATATCTTTTTGCTGCGTTAACACACAAGGCGGCTGCTATGTCATCTACGCCAAGGTCATTCCCTGTGCGAGCGCCTGGAGACTCCTCCAAGTGCATATTAAGGAAGAATAATAATAAAATAAAAAAATAATAATAAATATATATATTAAGAGTTTTTTCCCCCCAATCACACCGGAAACATGACACCTGGACAGACCACCGATTTTTCAAAGTCAACATGAATAAAAAACATCTATTAAAAAGTTAACAATATTTAAATATGGGAATTTTGCACAAACAGCGCAATAAACTCTAGGGGGGCCAGGGCTAGTATTTACTACAGGCACATAAGGGGACAGCTTACTCAGCCCCGGGTCCTTTCCAACCTGGAAGTGCCAGCCCAGTAAGCTAAGCTGAAACAAAGTAACGAAATGAAAATGCAATATTTATTATTATTATTATTATTATTATTATTATTATTATTATATCATGAATTAACGGTGTGTGACTGTATTATATATTATTTCAAGTAATGCGATCGTTTTTCCTCAACATCGTTGTGTGCAGCCTCGAGTAAAAATGCGAGTAGTCTATACTTTAATCGAACAATGACGTCCAAATCGAGTGTTCGAGTACTCATGCCCATCGCTAGTAGAGACAGGGGAGCGCGGAACACTTACCGGAGTCATCGGCTGTTCCGCCCGCCTGCGTGCATACCCGGTCGGCGGAACCGGGTCGTTAGTCACCGCAGTCTTGGCGATCACACGAGGTAAGTGTGGCGCTTGGAACACAGACAATGGCGGCCCGTTTTTTTTTTTTAATCCGTCCTATAGAGCGACGCCATCCGCGGTGGATTAACGAGCGGACCCTCTGTATTACGTGAAGAGGCGGACACTCTGGAGTTGGTATCGAATCGAGTGACAGCAGGAAGTGGTGCTGCTGCATTCAAGGGAGTGCAGCGCCTCGGAAAACTAAATTATGCTGCGTTCACTGAAACTACGAAAACTGTCACTCGTCCTCTTGTTTATTTCGGTAAGAATTCGATGGATTGTTGGATTTATTGGATTAAGGGAAATTTCTAATTCCCTATTGAAGACCTCGTCGGAATTGACTCCCTGGAGCCCGCGTATTGCTGCCTGGAGCTATTATTAATATTATAAATTTCGTTAATACACTGATTTTGTGTGTGTTTTTTTTAACTAGACTGACACTAAACCAACATCACAAAACGACCCCAATATTTGAATATTTAACACGCTAGTATGATATCAGCATGAGCCCCGGGCCTGACAGAGATCAGTAGTTTTTGTTAAAAAAAAAAAAACCTTCCTCAGTAAACACCGCCATGAAGCATAAAGTCAACAATAAAGTGATTGAAAGTAAACACTGAAAGTAAACATTCTCCCCTTAACGAGCTAACCTTCCGGCTAACGAGTTAGCACGCCGGCTAGGCGGCTAACGGGCTGGCTGACCTGGGGTTGAAGTCCTGGAACAGTCCTCTCAAATTCATGGTTCTCGGTTTAACGGACCCCCTTCTTCCTACTGGACCCTGCTGCTCTTTAAACGTTGTTCCGCCCGCTTGACGTGTTCCCTCTCCACCGGCGCCATGATGTTTGTTTTGCTTTCGGCTACCACCACCTCCGTTAGCTCAAGTGGGCGGGACTTCCCCCCCCAGGTGGCTCCGCCTTCCGATTGGTCCGCTCGGCTTCGGAAGGATTTCCGGTTTTGCGGAGCGTCAACCAATGAACGGCGAGATCTTCCGTGACGTCATAAGATTAGCGAGACGGATTAGATAGACGGATTTATTTCATTTAAAAATTTAAATATTTTCCATTTTTATTAGTTGTCTGTTTATTTTATTTTTTACATTTCAAGGTGTTTTTTGTTTAATTCAATTACGCGCTATAATGCTAGGATACGTTCTTATTTTTCCGCCTTCGGATTGGTCCGCTCGGAGGAACTTCCGGCTTTGAGATCGGGCGTGACGTCATACGCGAGTGCGCAAATGCGGTGGACATAGAGATTCGATTTTAAATTTGAAATATTTTCTATTATTATCATATATCTATTTATTTTTTACATTTCAATATATTTTTTGGTTTCATTAAATTACGTGTTTAAATTTTTTATTCTTATTCAATCTTTTCAAATTGACACCAATAAAGGCATCATCACATGGAAGATATTACAGTAAATAATTGAGCATCCACAAGTACAAATACTCTTCATAGGATTTAAAACAATAAATACAGAAAATAGACACAAAAAGGGGGTCATATTAAATTGTAAACTGAGAATAACTAAGATCATTTTAGTGCATTCCTGCTTTCCATGAATTCTAATGAAACATAAAATTGTTACTATGTTTATCTTTATAAAAATCTCTCAAATAAGCCATGTGCTTTGTTTGTGAGTATATTTGAAGTGTATGTATCTGCATTTATTTACTTTTATGCACTAATTTAAAGTACAGTGTAAGTATGCTCGTCATTAATATGCTGTAAGTACCCTTATAGTATACTTACATTCAGGTCCATAAATATTTGGACATTGAGACAATGTTCATCATTTTGGCTCTGTACACCACCACAATGGACCTGAAATTAAACAATCATGATGTGCTTTAAGTGCAGACTTTCAGCTTTAATTTGAGGGCATTTACATCCAAATCAGGTGAACGGTGTAGGAATTACAACTAATTTCATATGTGCAAGCTGATCTTTGTCTCATCTGTCCATAGGATGTTGTTCCAGAACTGTACAGGCTCTTTTAGATGTTTTTTGGCAAAATCGAATCTGGTCTTCCTGTTTTTGAGGCTCACCAATGGTTTACATCTTGTAATGAACCCTCTGTATTCACTCTGGTGAAGTCTTCTCTTGATTGTTGACTTTGACTTTGACACAGATACACCTCCTGGAGAGTGTTTTTGATCTGGCCAACTGTTGTGAAGGGATTTTTCTTCACCAGGGAAAGAATTCTTCTGTCATCCACCACAGTTGTTTTCCGTGGTCTTCTGGGTCTTTTGGTGTTGCTGAGCTCACCAGTGCGTTCTTTCTTTTTAAGAATGTACCCACAGTTGATTTGGCCACACCTAATGTTTTTGCTATCTCTCTGATGGGTTTGTTTTGATTTTTTCAGCCTAATGATGGCTTGCTTCACTGATAGTGATTCCAAATGCAAATACCACACTTGAAATGAACTCTTGACCTTTTATCTGCTCCTTGTAAATGAAATAACGAGGGAATAACACACACCTGGCCCTGGAACAGCTGAGCAGCCAATTGTCCAATTACTTTTGGTCCCTTAAACAGGGGGGGCACATATACAATTAGTTGTAATTCCTACACTGTTCACCTGATTTGGATGTAAATACCCTCAAATTAAAGCTGAAAGTCTGCACTTAACACACATCTTGATTGTTTCATTTCAAGTCCATTGTGGTGATGTACAGAGCCAAAATGATGAAAATTGTGTCAATGTCCAAATATTTATGGACCTGACTACTGCATATCTAAACAGTAAGACAACATATTATATATATATATATATATATATATATATATATATATATATATATATATATACAGTGGTGTGAAAAAGTGTTTGCCCCCTTCCTGATTTCTTATTTTTTTGCATGTTTGTCACACTTAAATGTTTCAGATCATCAAACAAATTAAAATTTTAGTCAAAGACAACACAAGTAAACACAAAATGCAGTTTTTAAATGAAGGTTTTAATTATTAAGGGAGAAAAAAAATCCAAAC
>OMKR01103628.1:0-10675 GCA_900302355.1 Cyttopsis rosea | reverse complement strand
TTTTTGAAGCAGGTGGGGACTGTCGACTGGGTCAGGGAGAGGTTGAATATGGAGGGGTAATACCTCCGCCAGCTGATCGGCGCACGCTCTGAGGACACGGCCTGGAATGCCATCCGGCCCTGGCGACTTCCGAGGGTTTACTCTCTTGAGAGCTCTCCTCACGTCAGCCGTAGACAGGGACAGAGTGCAGTCATCCTGGTCCTCAGCAAGCCTTACAGCAGGGATGGTGTTGCTCGCCTCGAACCGTGCGTAGAAGGTGTTGAGCTCGTCGGGAAGAGAGGCGACGAGCTGGTCATCACTCCTATTTCTCCCTTTGTAGTCGGTGATGGTGCGCAGTCCACGCCACATGCGTCTGGGGTCAGAGCTGTGGTAGTCGGACTCCAGCTTGTCCCTGTAGGCTCTTTTTGCATCTCCGATGGCTTTCCGAAGGTCGTATCTGGACTTCCTCAACGCCTCCGGGTCCCCAGAGCTATGGGCGGAGGACCGTGCTCTGAGCTTAGCACGGACATCACCGTTGTCCCAGGGCTTCTGGTTGGGGAAAGTCCTGACAATGACCCTCGGGACGACGTCATCAATGCACTTGGAGATGTAGGCTGTGACAGAGTCTGTGAATTCGTTGATGTCCCCATCAGCTGCAACACAGAACATCTGCCAGTCCGTTGTTTCGAAACAGTCCTGTAAAGTGGCAATGGATTGCCCACTCCAGCGTTGAACTGTCCGACAAACCGGTTTTTCTTGTTTTAGTCGTTGTCTGAAGGTTGGTAGGAGAAGAATGGAGGTGTGATCCGCCTTACCAAAGGCAGGGCGGGGGAGGGGTTTGTAGCTGTTCCGTAGTTGAGAGTAACAGTGGTCAAGAGTCTGATCACCCCGGAATATTAACTAGGAAAGTTAATATGCTGGTGGTATTTAGGCAAAACTTTCCTCATGTTAGCCCTGTTGAAGTCGCCAACAACAATAGAAGCTGCCTCGGGGTGAGCGTTCTCTAGTCCATTAATTACTCCGTAAAGGTTTTCTAACGCGCACATTTTATCCGCCTGCGGGGGTATGTAGACTGCCGTGATTATAGCGGAGCTGAATTCCCTCGGGAGGTAGAAGGGTCGGACTTTTATAGTTAAGAGCTCCAGGTCCGGAGAGCAGTGTTTTGAAAGTACCGCTATGTCCGAACCCCAACCTACAACCAATCAGAGCAACAAAACGCGTGATGTAGCGCTGAGCCACGGAAAATAATTCTGTCGGAAGTACGACAAACGCATCTTTCTTATCAACAAAAGCTTTAAGTGCAGTTGTGTGTTCTTCTTTTAAAGAAAATATACCGTACAGTTTGTTTAATACTGTCACGGATTCAACAGACCGTTCCACATCAGCGGCAGCCATCTTGGTTGTTTATGAAAATGCCTTAACGCCGCTCCTCTGTATTGTCATATCAAACGCCGCCCCATATTCGATAAACAGTTCTTAGTCCCGACCCGGGCCAGGTCTGCTGGAAATCTGTCTGAACGGGAGGGGGGCCTGACATATCTGCCAGAGCATATAAAACATGAGGTCAGCGATTTGTCTGGTTCCCAGGCTAGTCCACTGCTGTTGCAGTGCCAAAAACAAACTTCAAGTCATATTTTTTTCAAAGGCAGTAGACAAATCCTACAAATTTTATGGTCTTTTGTGAGTAATCTATTTATTTTACGTTATTTAACCGCGCGATAAGCTATGAATGATGGTGCGGTGATTACATTGCAATGAGAAAATGTGGCTCTATATGTTCTGTGTTTTTAACTAATTTATATCTCTTAAAGAGTTCTGCCTGTACATCGTCGTTGCCCTTTTGCTATTCCTACAAGGTGTCAGTTTGACAAATCACCGACCGGCAGAAAACCCATTTTAATCTCTGCATGCTGCTGCTTGAGCAGCTGAATGTCGTATAACTAAACTGCCGTCATTTTGCTGCACTGATGTTCAAAGGCTCCACTATGATGTGCTCATAATAGCTGACTAGCTTTAAGTTGTTGTACTGGCAACACTAACATGAGTACTAATCATTTTGCACAAAAATAAAAAATAAAATAAAAATAATAAAAAAATACAAATACTAACGACACTATTTATTCCGATTCCTTCCAGCATCTTGCACTTGTATCTGGTTGAATTTAGCAACAGGAGCTCATGCGCTTAATTCCGAGGTTGCTCTAATGGTCAATGTAAGCTTTCATTGTAGCCTCTAGCCCCTCATGTAAGTCGCTTTGGATAATAGCGTCTGCTAAATGAATAAACGTAATGTAAATGTAAATGTAAATGTAAATGTAAATGAAAATTCCTTGTGTTTTTCCACGATATGTTTGTGAAAAGCGGACCTGACCCGGGGACCAGTTAAGAGTCAGCGAAGCACTTTGTGTAAAGAGAATCTCCTGTTTTAGAAGTGTTCTCCGTGCCAAATAGTTTACGAGGTCAAATCCCGAAGCCGTGGGACTTTCTTAGCAGTTGAACAACTGCGCCCGCATTGTCAGTATTTTGGACGACGAAAGAGCCAGCCTGTTGTTGGAAGCACTCCAGCTGGAAACCTCATTGTCAGCAGCAGGCTATTTCCACTGGAGTTGCCTTCTTCACACTTGAAAGCTAATACATTTGCAATTCAAGAAGGGACAGGTAATGTCCCTTCTTAGTGCTGACATTTTGGGAGTGCTCGGTACTCCTGTTTTGTGCAGGTCTTCAGTGCTACACATTTAAAGATGTTCAAGCGTAATGCCTTCGGGAAGTCGGTGGTGACCCTAGGAAATATTCAATGCGGTGGACAAATAAGACCAGTGAAAGTGTTGGGGTGGCGTATGAAAAGGCATTGCATCGCTGAATTTCAGGGTGTGAAACTGGATAGTTGGTCATAAGGTCAAACGTTACTCACGGGAGATCAAGAAATCGTTACTTAGACTATTTAAGTTACAGTTGCCAAGTTATAGGAATTCTCCAGCCAAAGCAACTAAACACACTAAACACTAAACTAAGCCAAGATATGAATCACAGACATGAAAACATGGCTAATGACAGCATGAATGGAGTAGGATGTGGAGTAGGATGTTCTTCTCCAGTCGGTCAGTCAGAATGAGTTGAAGAATGACTCAACCAGCACTGACAGTTTTCCCTTGTTTTTCTGTATCCATATCAATATATTGTTATGCAGTCTATTAAAATGAACCTGTTGATAATCATGTGTGTTACAATAATCCAATATTGTGATCACAGGTGACATTCTCCTTACCCATTTGCGCCGAGTTGCATTTATTCATAACTCAAAATCATCCAAGTAATTTTGCTTCCATTATAATTCTTCTCAGGCTCAAGTCACGATATTCTGCTTTAAAACGTTTTTTAAGAAAGAGCATGTTCAGTTCAGTGGGCAGCCATTCACAATTGTTATAGCTACAGGTACATCTATTCAGAGATGCAACCTTGTCTCAATGATTTCTGAGCAGTCTCAATGAGATTGAGTGTATTGATAAAGAATTCTAAAGCAATTCTCTTCATAACTAACATGAAAGTATAATATAAACTAATAATATCATTTTAATAAAACACTTTTAAACCCTATGAGCTAATATATAATTAAAAAAAATTATATATATAGATGTATAGCTATAAGTCCACTTGGGTATATGGTGAGCTCAGCATGTTTCCTAGTAACTGCCCAATAACAAGCTGAGTTGCAGAATGTCCCAGGCCACGATGACTCCAAATCATTTTGTACTGTATGATTTTGATACGACCACACAGCATGAAAAGCCAATTGAATGACATTTGGTTTATACTTTAACTTTATTCACAAATATCTACAAATTGAAAAAAAATCAATGTACTAAGGTCGTTCTAAATCAGTTAGGAGATATAACATTGTCGATTGACTCTCTCCATTATTCACCGCCTAATAATGAATAATCCTAAATTTATACTCATAATGATAATGAACTGACTTATTAACAAACATTTAGCTTTCAAACCTATTATTATAATAATAATCACTCAACATCATACTGTATTACTAACATGCTAAAAATAACGGGAGTTTGCCAGGAAATAGTCAGCATGTATTATGCATGAATCCCTGGTGAGGAGAGATTTAAACATTTAACAGTAACTATGTCAGAATCAACTTAAAAGGGAAAAAAGTAGGATGAATGTTTTGTCTCCTCAATGCAATATTTAAGGGTAATTCAAGTGTAAGTCAAAATTCTTGTAACTGCTAATATTAAATATCAGGGGGGGGATCAGCTATGCAACACATCAGAGCCTCAGAGTTTTTGCTTAAAAAAAAACAGAATTCACACAGAAATTCTAGACATTGTGCAGGTAAACTGATATGAAATTCAAGTAATTTTCAAGCATTTTCGATATGCAGAATCACAATTTCCAGGACCACGGTGCTATAACTTATAGCCTTTTTCAGCAAATGATAGATGCCTCACAGGAGAATATTTAATTGACATTAATAAAATCTCTTTTGCATCATTACTTGCGCTAAGCATTACATATTTTTTTTAATAGAATTTGAGGTTTATTCAAATTTCAAGACCATTTCTAAACTTCAAAACACTGCATCAGGCATTAAAAAAATATTTTTTGACCATAATAAATGGGGTTGCACCTACTGTATGTCCTATGACTGAACTTGCCATCATTTATTGGTGCATTTTCATACTGATTCCAGTTTACCAGATGGCAATCTACCTTCATTCAGAGTCTCAGAGTGACAATATACAGTACATGAATCAATATTTATGTATATTGTATAATTATGGAGTCCCATTGCCAAAACACTGTCTGTTGTTAAATTATTGTCATTTAACTCAAATAAATGTTGCTTTGATTCAATAGTTGAACTGTGATTGCTCGATATAGGGATTTCCACTGCAGGAAATTTCTGTCTTATTATATAATAATAATATAATTATTATTATTATTATTATTAATAATAATAATAATAATAATAATAATAATAATAATAATAATAATAATAATAATAATAATAACAGTTTGCAATTGGTTAATTATGGCTGGTCATGATTGTTTTTTTGTTTTTTTTACTAAACAAATATTTGAAATAAAATTAGCGGATGTGACTGATGAATTTTACAATCTCTATGCTGGTACAATACAGACCATTAACCAGGTAGAACACACTCTAGCTAGCTCTGTATACCACCAACAGTTATGTTGTATCTGTACTCAAAGTCCTGTCATAATTCTGTAAACAAGAGCTCTCAGACACTTATCTATAATGTCATTAGGATTTGTGTCTCTTCATTCACACTCGCACCCAGAGGCCCAGTTTTTACTCATGACAATTGCAGGCGAACGCATTGGTTTTCTGATTCACTTTTTACTTAGATTTTTAATGAATTTGCATGATAATTTCTACTATATGTATTATATATAAGGATTCAATTTCTATCTAAGTATGCAATTCTAAATATTTCCTTTCCTTGAAAATATTCCATCTTAGTTAATGGCTCGTAATCATGCAGGAAGCAGAGATGTGAACCATATCAATTTAGGAATACACATACTGTACTTTAATGACAACATCAGTAAAATTGGACATTTAGCGAAAAGTACCGGCCGCTAAAGGAAGCGATCGAAGCTACGGTACATCAAGGAGTTTTTTAATGCCCGTCCTTTGTTAGCTGAATGTTGAAATTATAATTCATTTCAAATGAAAATAGCTGCACAAAACAATTTTCAATAGTACAAGTGCAATAAGTCTTTGACTACAATACCAATCAAATTTAAAATGCTTGAATGTGAATGGGTTCATGTTGCACAGACTTGTTTTAGGACCTAAACGTACTCCAGCCTTTCATTTTCAAGATAAAACTTCCTTGATTTATTTTTAATCATTAAAATTTTCAAAGTTGAATACATTTTTCATCTGTGGCTGAGAACATTGAAACTGTTTTTGCATCCTTCTATGATGTAACCCACTGTGATGCATAGCCTATTATGTTTAAGAGCAAATTTTCACTTTGAAGAAAAATATATATGATCATATAATGATCATTCAAAGACAGCAAGCAACATGTCAATTTACATTAAATGAATAAGCTGAGATTTGAGCTGTGCTATTGTAGCGCAGCATGCTGCAGATTGTAAGCACCTACTGATACTGGCACGAGGGCAGAGCTCCAAGAAGGGTAATGGAGATATGCAGCCATCTGTCCTATATGTTGCTCGCCAGGGGCAGTACAGTGCGGTGCAGTTACAGCGACTGGCATCGGGTACCCGCTGTGTAGAGCGATGCAGCTCTTATCCTAATATTCCGACACACTAATAGCGAGATGCAACAGAGAGAAACAATAATCGCATTACCAATTATTTTGAAACTAATGAACAAGGAATGTACGTCCTGCATAAGATTACAGGGAAAACCTGCACCACGGTCTGGGAAATGTTGACATTAATAGCGTTTTTGCAAAAGTTGAAATGCTTGCAAATGCTAAATGACACGAGACACGAGAACATAATAAAACTATGTTGTCTACAGATCAGTAAATGCTGCGAGCCCGAGGCTCTGCGGTAGTCGGCGTCGTGACTAGCGTACGAGATACGACGAATGCATGCTGACGATGAAGATGCTGAAGATGTGCGGCGGAGATAAATCCCACAGCAGAAAGTATGACAACCAATACTAATGAATACGATCCAACATGCGTTCTCTACGCGGCTCAATTATGTGAAGTTTGCCATGTGCGCAGCGCCCTTTCATTATTTACAATCAACTCAACACCATCTAGGACAGGGGTTTTCAGAATATAAAATAGAATATAACACAGATTGTTTTCATGATTGCGTGTATTTTTTATGTATTATTTCATTATTTTATATGATATCATATTATATTTTATATATATATATATATATATATCATATTAAAAAGGGAAGCACGGTTTGATTTTCCCTTGATGTCCATTTTATTCCCACAGGTCATTTGACTTTGAAACCCCTTGACTATGACGTCCTCAATTGCCTCCTATTTTGAGTTATCATTATTTCACGTCCAAAATGAACCCACTGTGAGAGACAGTATTTCGCATCGACGTTGCTTTAAAGTGAAATTTTGGTATTCATACCAATGTTTCTTACCTACAGATTATTAGTTCAAAACTCAGCTCTCCACATGTAGTGGGTCCAGAGTTGCAGGCCTGAGCCACTCTCCATTCCACGGCACCTTGTAGTTATTCTAGGGTCTAATTTTGTCATTCGTGACGCATACCGAGGCTAAATTTGCTTCTGCCCCCGTCGCTTTGGCCGGCATACGAAGGTAGACTAAATCAGTTCTGTTAAATTACTTTTAAGGTTGCTTTGTGGTTGACTTTCCCTTTAGGTGTTGGTGTTTCTCTGTAGTATTTACACAAAACCGACTGCCTGTAGATAGACGGCTCTGAGAGTAATCCAACTTGCTCAAAATTAGATATGAAGAAAAGCCAGATGAACACAAACACTAACTCTATTTTAAGCCCTGAAAAGCGCTGGCACTACTCCCACGTAGGTGGCAGCGTGTGTGCAAGCATTCGGCCCCCACGGGGCATTGGGAGAAACGCGGCGTATGGACTGAATGAATGGATGCCAAGGCAGAATAGAAAGATAGAAAGGTGTATGAATCAGTGTCACTGTACAAATAGATCAGAAAGTAACTAGTTTGAAGACACACACACCAGACACAGACACATATATTTATTATCCCATCTCACATGTGTACGCCCGGGTTTAGTTATTTCCAGGGTTTTTCCCACTTCTCCTTCTATATTCCCAAAAACGTACTTCCATAAGGTGCCCCCAGGCTCCGGAAATCAGCTGCATGTTCACTGCGATGAACTGTGGAGGAAATCAGCTGTGGGACCACGCGCTACGCCCTAACCTACGCTTAAATAGTTTGTCACATATCGCTGTCGTAGGGATCTGCGCTCTTTGACTCGCGTTTGTTTCAATTCGGCCTTCCGTGTACGCGGTTTTCTCGATGGCCGCGTGTCGTGGACTACAGTATGCATGCATGTGACAGATGGGTGAACCCGGCATTGTTACCATGGTAGCGCTGCAGCGTCCGCATGGGATGAGGGACTTCAGACTGTAGCTACAACGTGGCTACAAGGTGGAGATCTACATAGTTTAGCTACTATTGTACTCCACATTGAAGACGTCCGAGGTCATTGCAATGGAATTGAAATCTATTAAAACAAAATGCTTGACTTGAAAACAAGAAGTACGCAACGGTGTGATGTAGAGGTCTTCACGGGTCCCAAAATTCGGATTAGGTGCAGCATTAGGTGAATAATCCCTATCGCGTAGAAAACCCTGCAACATGTTCAAACGGAAGAAGATAATTGACTTCAACAACATCACAACGGTTAGATCAAGACATATGATTATCAAGCCTACATTCTTATGAAGATAACATTGTGCTATTTATTCAAAGTTATGTGTCTTTCAGTCAACAAAGCCAACAACAAAGTGTTTGCCGTTGCTGGCCGTTCATCATGATTTACATTTTCACTGCAATGGCAATTCATGCACAACGCGCATAATCACATTTATCGCTATTGTTTTGAGTTTCACATTTTAACCGAAATTTCCACCAATGCGAACCTAGTGCTGGTTCTGGGCTGGTGCTGGTGCCGGTTCGCAGTGGGTTCAACTTGCGAACATTCTAAGAACCTTTGCTTTTCCACAGGAAAAGACGGGTCAGAGAGCCGCATCATTACATCACTACACATACGTCATTACTCATGTTTATGCGCTTATGCACGCATCATATTTTTAATATTATTATTATTATTATTATTATAATCGCTTATGTTTGGTATTCTTACTATTATCTTTTATGTTGGCATTTCCCCCTTGCGCAACTGGCCATTTTTTAAATTGGGTTAGGTAATGAGTGGGACAGAACATGAAAAACATCTGTGAACAAGTATAATGTTCTTATATTTGTTTTACTTCTGGTGCAAACCAGGACAATTTGGTAGGGAATGTTGAAAGCCCCGGAGCCCGCAAGCCCCGCAGCTCACAGCTCGTGTGTCCTAATAATTTCAAGTGGAAAGTGTGCTCTGACTCAATAAAATTTGATATATTTTACAATATGTCCACGGACCAGATTTTACGTCCACGAATTCCGTCCTGCTGAAGTGGTAACAAAAATGGCAGTCACAATGTTTTGGTCGGGCTTGGTTGTCCCCACTCCCAGCCCCTAATGTAAGCGCTTCTTGGTTTTAGCCCAGCAGCTAAGTGGTGCCGCTGTGGAACCAGTTTTTTGGTTCCAGAACCGGTTCTTTTGCTGTCGAAACGCGAAGAACTGGTTCCAGATTAGGCACCGGCTCCAAACCGGCCCTCAAAATGCCTTGGTGGAAAAGGGGCCTTAAACAAGCCTATTACATAGCTCTAACAATGCAGGACTTTAACACACATGCGCTGAAGCGCTGATGTTCTGAAATTTAATTTTTAAATTTCTGCAGGTCTTACTAGTTTTTAAGAGATACAAGAAAACTTTAGCTTTTGTTTTGTTGACTAGTTAAGATGGCAATGGCAGATATACAGCGCTGATTCTCCAACAACGCTGAACTTGTGATCTGCTTTCAACTGCTGGTGTAAACACAGAACATAATGAGAAGTGAGATAAAGTCGCTGCGTTTGGGAGTTATTGGAGATAAGTTTGAATTAAATGCACCTCGTAACAATAGGGGGAAAAAAACGCTACCCTTGCTTTCAAATTGAGAATGCTGAGGGTCCAGCACCTGAGGCGGGTCACCAGGCTCACAGTGCCACAGTGCCGTGGAAGTCACACAATGAATGGAATCAAATGGGAGAAATGAAAAGTGACAGAAAAGACTTGATAGGTTAGCATCCTTAGTTAATTGGTATTGGGCAAAGAGCCTTGGCAAGAATGGCAGCAAGTCAGAGTGATAAGAGCCAGGGGTGCGAACCGCGATGAGGTTGTGTTCCTGGTAAACATGGTTTTGCTGTTTTTGAGGTCATTGGGAATCAATTTAATGCTGATTATGTATTTTGGTGTCCTGGCTCCAGTCTAATTACTCCCTGCATAGCATATCTTAAGACAGCCAGAATTGGAAGCACAGTGTTCACAATTTTAGATCCTCCCTCAGTGGATCAAAGAATTTAAACATTGAAATATGGTCTAATATTGCAATATATATATAGCAGGGTGCTTTAATATTTGACCAACCCAACCCTGGACAAATTAGGGCTGTTTTGAGTCTGCTGAGAACCTGATGAATGAAAGAAAAACATGTCCTTCGTTATTAAGGTTTCATTTTAGCAGAAAATGGTTAAATATAGTATTTTTTACTCTTGAACACAGTCAAGGGGAGCTGGGATTAAGGTGTCTTGGTTTCCATGGTGCAGCACAATATCCAGGAGAGAGCTCAAAAAATACATTCCCCCATCCAGAGCTAAGACAACTGCAACAATCATAAATAAATGTGTAGACCCCTACCTGATGGATGAAAAAATAATTCATCATAACATGAGAACTAACTGCCAGGTGACAAAGAAGACCTTGACCAGGCTACTGGAAATGTAGCCTTAACCAAGGCAGCCGGGAGATGTGTATTTTTCCTCATTTCCACTTTCAAAATTAGATGGAGATTTAAGTCTAATGTCAAACAGAGAGTTTGTGTAGCACCTG
>OMKR01103625.1:0-14156 GCA_900302355.1 Cyttopsis rosea | reverse complement strand
TTAGTTTGCCAAAAAACAGCTAAGAGCCTGTACAGTTCTGGAACAACATCCTATGGACAGATGACAAAGATCAATTTGTACCAGAATGATGGGAAGACAAGAGTATGGAGAAGGGAAGGAACTGCTCATGATCCAAAGCATACCACCTCATCAGTGAAGCATGGTGGTGGTAGTGTGATGGCGTGGGCATGTATGGCTGCCAATGGAACTGGTTCCCTTGTATTTATTGATGATGTGACTGCTAACAAAAGCAACAGGATGAATTCTGAAGTGTTTCGGGCAAAATTATCTGCTCATATTCAGCCAAATGCTTCATAACTCATTGGACGGCGCTTCACAGTGCAGATGGACAGTGACCCGAAGCATACTGCGAAAGCAACCAAAGAGTTTTTTAGGCAACGAAGTGCAATGTTCTGCAATGGCCAAATCAATCACCTGACCTGAATCCAATTGAGCATGCATTTCACTTGCTGAAGACAAAACTGAAGGGAAAATGCCCCAAGAACAAGCAGGAACTGAAGACAGTTGCAGTAGAGGCCTGGCAGAGCATCACCAGGACGAAACCCAGCCTCTGGTGATGTCTATGGGTTCCAGACTTCAGGCTGTCATTGACTGTAAAGTATTAAAAGTGACAATTTGATTTATGATTGTTAGTTTGTCCAATTACTTTTGGTCCCTTAAAAAAGGTGGGCGGGGCACATAAAAAATTAGTTGTAATTCCTACACTGTTCACCTGATTTGGATGTAAATACCCTCAAATTAAAGATGAATGTCTGCGCTAAAAACACATCTTGATCGTATAATTTCAACTCCATTGTGGTGATGTACAGAGCCAAAATGATAAAAATTGTCTAAATATTTATGGACCTGACTGTATGTAGTACTGAATTGTGGAGTTAGTGTTAACTGTTTTTGAGGTCCTGATTATTTTGGGCGGTCCTAAATCATAGCTCGTTGACACACTTTCTAGCTATGGCACCTTAATCCCGCAAATGCATCTTCACTGGATGAAGCTCGGAGCCCGGGGAGGAGCATGGTGTCTCCCCCAGCTCTGTATGCTCCTGGGGAGCGGGGCTCTCTCTCTGAGCTGGGACCGCGGAGCGCTGTCCCGGTGTAGCGCGAGCCCGCGGGGCTCTGAGTGGGTACCGCTCGCACCACACTAGGACAGCGCTCCACGTGGGGACCGCACAACGCTGTCCTGGTGTAGTGTGAGCCCACGGGGCTCTGAGCGGGGACTGCACACAGAGCTGGGAGAGCCACCACACTCCCCGAAACAAATAACCTAACTCTTTTTCTTGCCATTACACAGCCTTATGACATAGTGGAATTGCTGATTTGATATGATTTGAGTAAATATCACACCAACAGTCTTCATTTCTCAGTGTTGTACAAGACCATCTGATGATTTGTGTTAATCAAGCTATGATTTACATGCTGATGTGTTTATCCATATACTTGCAGTGTGTGTGTGTGTGTGTGTGTGTGTGTGTGTGTGTGTGACTTACTCTCCATTTTGAAAGGCAACTACAGCGACTTCGTGCATGACAAAAGGGTCCTCTGGTGCAATACTGAGGGCCTGGCTGAAGAAACGCTCAGCAAGCTTAGAGTTGTTGGTCAGACCATACTCGAGGCCAATGTAGAGCATGGGCAGGTGACACCTGCAGCAGAGAGAACAGATCCATGAAGGCAGGGTCTAGATCCAAGCGGTGGTCTAAAATAAAGTGTAATAATTTTTTTAACACAATACCCTTTCATCAGCTGGGCAGCAGTGAAGTAGGCAGCCATGGCTTGGTCGTGCTCACTCTCTACAGCAAACGAATGACCGTACGCAATCCATGCCGGCCCATATGTCCTCTCTAGTGTGGTTGCTTTGCTGCAAGAGAAACACCAAAAAGTGATGAGTAAAACACGCAAACTGTGGAAAATATGTGCGACAGGTGGTCTCACAGGAAATGTTTCCTGCCATGAGTGTGTATATATACCTAAGGTATCGCCGTGCATGTTCGTTCTTGTGGCCAACCATTAGATAGTAGCATCCGACAGCAAACCAAGACACCTGGATGAAAGTTGTTTTTTTTCTTGGTTAGCAAAAAAGTCAGATTGTGGTAAACACGTGAATGCAATGTAGAAGTGACGCTTACTGGATTGTTGGGATACAGGTCTACGAGCTTGTGCGAGAGGTAAAACAGCTCTGGGAATGACAAAATAAGAACACATGAAGCAAGATACAAAAAAAAAACACTACAATATATTTATTGTAGACAGCATCATAATATTTTATTTGATATAATTGTAAGATCTCTCCACTCAGAAACTGTTGCTGTGATTATCCTCTGTGCACGTGTGATATAGTTCTGAAAGTTCACAGCAGCTGCTTACAGCAGATGCTATGGTCTTAAGGCTAAAGTTCAGTAGAGAAATTTGAGACTCCAATTGGCCAAAGTGTTGGAAAATGTCAAACTGAACAAAGTGGTCTGTTCTCTGTGAGGACTTCCGCTAGTATTTAACAGATGTACATCTGCCAGACACCAGCGACTCCAGGGGATGATAGCACTGCTGCTTTATCAATTCACGGCACTAGGTTTTTGGTCAGCTTTGCAGGAGTTGACTACATAAAGGATTCCATGGTATTGCACGCTACAGCCATGTGATTCGGGAATATATATTAGTAGGATTGTCTCAAAATATGACTGTAATGAACAACAAACTCTCACTCTTTAGCCACCCTATCGAGAGCAAGGTGGCATTGTGGCATAATTCTCCCAATTGGCTGCCAGCCATTGCATATTTGGAATATGTATCAGCAAAGCAAGCGAGTTGTATCTGTAAACTTATTAAACTTAATCCAGTAATTATTTAGTCCTTATTCCTGTGTGTGTATGTTTTGATATGGCAGTGTGTGTGGAGGGGAGAGGGGGTTCTATGTAACAATGAATAAAAGATTCATTTTATTCTATTGATCTTATTTGATTTGCCTACTGATTGGTTATATTGCCTTCCATAAAGTGTTGTTGCCGACAGTTGCCTTTTGTTAATTTGTCTCTCAATTATTTATAATGGTTTCATTCTGGAATGAACTAGCAACCGTTATGGTAACTCTAAATAAGACTGATTATAAATGTCAAATTCTGAGTGAACAATAATGATATGGATCAATCAATAGATGAAGTGATTACAAAATAATTGTCAGTAGTAGAGCGGTTACAGAAATTAGTTCAACTGTCAAATCTATCCGTGCATTTTTTACCATTTGCTTTGCTGAGCTCCACCAATGTTCCAATGTGCACAGGTAAACAATTGGCATGGAATGGGTCTTCCACCATCACCCTGAAAAAAATTAAGTAAAAATAAAGAAATCACTTATATTTGTTGTCTCTTATATTTGTTGTCGAGTCTGGCCAGTCAGTTTGATTTGCTATGTAAATGTGGCTTCATCTTAATACGAGTACAAATACTATGGCAGAGAAAAATAAACAACCTACATAGATGTAAGTTTGTAGCACATCTTGAAGTCACAGTTGTAATAATGCCTCTCGGCGAGAGAGACCACCACATCCAAGTTGTCCTGGAGACCATAGACCATCTCTGGCACCACCAAGTCTTTAGGCTTGTTATACTGGGAGAAGCAGGAGAAAGGGAGGAAGACGGTCAAAAAGAGGGAGTAAAAAAACAACCTTTGAATAGTGATTACCTGTAATGTCAGAGAACCAATGTTGCCGTAGCTACTGACTTAATTTATTTATAATGAAAAATGTCAGGCAACACGTGAATATCTGCATATCTAGGGTTATTAGTTATTGCTTCAATATCTGCTGTCCCGTTTATAGCAAAAAGGCCAGAAAATGAACTAAATTTGAAAATCAATACTAATAATAGTAAAATAAAATCGATGTACCTTTTTTAACTTCATCTCAAACAGGAAGTGCAGTAACTCCTCCTCTTCCTCAGTGCATTGTTGACCCAGAGGAAGGGAATCGAGGAAGTCTTTTTCTACAGGGACACAGAACACCGTTCTGAAACATCAACTGTGGCTGTCATAAAAACTGCCCAAAATAAAAACAAATAAACGATCTGTGCATATCCCCGTTACAAGAAACAAAATAAAAACAAATTCTGCCTCACCCTCATGCGCAGTCAGCATGTGATGGGACGTTAAAAGGTCAAAGGCTTCAAAGCAGTACACATCAAGTTTCAAGGCCTCTTTGTAGCTGGAGGTGGCCAGTGGCCGGTTGTCCATGGCATCATAGATCTTACCCCGCAGGAGGCAGATGGAGCTGCTGATCTAAAGAGGACGGCAGAGTGAGCAGTTGGATGGGTAGATCAAATAAAACCATTACAATATTGGTTTAGTGTGTCCACCACCTATGGTCTTCAGGTTTGTGCAATAAGCTTCATAGTTGGAAGTGTTACATTATTCAATATATAGTACAGTATTACAATGCACCCTAGCGCCCGGGAGGTGTTGAACACTAGAAAAAAGAAGAAGACAACTTTACCCACCATGATTATAATCCCAATACAGATATTTGGAAAATCGATACAGTAAAGAGAAATAATCTGCAAACAGACTGCATCAATATTTTCCAACAACCCTGATAGCTCCATGTGCTACTGACCATGAATTAACACAGAGGAGTGGAAAAGAAGACAATAAAAAATAATACTGAATAAAACTTCGATTAAGAGCAGATGGAGAATGCAAGATCTAAATTCAGACATAACACAATGTTGGGATCTTTCCAATATTTCCCTACTTACCGAGGCGGGAGACATGCCCCAGTCCTTGGCAGGTTCTGGAGTTCCTTTGTCCTCCTTCCCACTCCTGTCTAGAAGCTTTTTCATGGCTGGCTCCTCCATATCCAGGATATCCAATGCCTGCTGGAACTCTTTGGCAGCATACTGGAAACAAAGTCAATTTAGTGGTGAAGATGTCAGCATTTGAAAAGCACAATTCTGTACATTTCTGGTAGTGAAAAGGATTTCACTTACATGGCACCTAGCAGCCAGATATTGACAAGCTCCATATAGCTGTTTGTGAGAAAGCAACACATTTTAGAAAACAGCAAGTGAACTCATCACGATTATATATTGTGACGCTAGTGCAAACAACCCCAGTTATCAGAAGCAAGTCGTTACCTTGTCAAGTTTTCGTGAGCGGAGGGCGTGAGAGGCTCTGTGGTACTGAGAGGTCAGGTAAAGGCACTGAGCAAGCCAGTAGATGTCCTGGGGATCCTCTGTATACACAACCGCAGGCAGTTGTTAAAATATAATAATAATATTAAGTTAAAAAAATAACCTCTAGATCACACATCAACAACTCTTGTCAAACTACTGCGCCATCAGCAGCCATCACAAGTTTTGTATTTTTTAATCTAATAATGGAAGGAATCTCTGTCTATAATGGAAGGAATCTGTCTTTCTGGGCATACGCCCTTTGATGATCTCGACAACTGTTCATCCAATCTGCTCTGCGTTTGGCGGGTGTATCGCTGGGGACCCAAAGACGCAGTGTCCAATTTGGTGCAATTTGGACCCGCGTAATATTAATGAACTTTGATTATTTTTTGTCAGCGTTGCGACGTGGAATCCGCAACTATGTAACAAGGAAGAAAAGGTGGCGCGAAGTAAGAGAGGAAGAACAGGGGAGTGAGGAAGGATGGAAGGAAGGAAGGAGGAATGAAGGACAGGAGGGAGGGAAGGTCCTGTCCTTATTAGCCTGTTTTAAACGGGCACTGCACTAGTGAAATGTAGAAGCTATACAGTGGTGTGAAAGTGTTTGCCCCCTTCCTGATTTCTTATTTTTTTGCATGTTTGTCACACTTAAATGTTTGAAGGTTTTTATTATTAAGGGAGAAATAAAATCCATGATTTTTTTCTCCTTTAATAATAAAAACCTTCATTTAAAAACTGCATTTTGTGTTTACTTGTGTTGTCTTTGACTAATATTTAAATTTGTTTGATGATCTGAAACATTTAAGTGTGACAAACATGCAAAAAAATAAGAAATCAGGAAGGGGGCAAACACTTTTTCACACCACTGTATATTCAATGTATAACCTGTATATCCATGCACTAGTATGGTTAATCGTAGGTAAGTAAGTATCGTTGCACCCTATTGCACATATACCTGTACATTAGAGCTGCAACTAACGATTGTTTTCATTATCGATTACTCTGTCGATTATTTTCTCGATTAACCGATTAGTCACTTTGTCCATAAAATGTCAGAAAACGCTGAAAAACGTCGACCGTTGTTTCCCAAAGCCCGAGGCGACGTCCTCAAACGTCCTGTTTTGTCCACAACCCAAAGATATTCCGTTTTAATGTCAAACAGAACTGAATAAACCAGAAGATATTCACATTTAAGAAGCTGGAAGCAGAGAATTTGAAAATTTCCTTCTTACGCAAACGACTCAAAACGATTAATCGATGATCAAAATAGTTGGCGATTAATTCAATAGTTGGCAACTAATCAACTAATCGCCTGTAACCGTTATCCATCATCTGTGTTTGCAACGGAGCAGTTCACTCACCGTGGGACAGGGACGCCACCTTGTCGGCCCAAAACAGAGCACTTTGGTACTGTTGCTGCAAAGACAGAGAGAAGACATGCTCATGCGAACGGACCGCCACTCCATTTTACACACAAGTCTCACGAAACTCTTCCCCCGGTTAGTCGGTCCCACACGGGAGTCACCGTGCGGCGGCAGTTAGCTAGCCCCGGCTAACCGCGCAGGGGCCGAGGGGGACGTTATCTGCTCTTACTTGGTCGATGTACTGTCGTACACGCTTTCGAAGTCGGTCGACGTTCATTTTGGATTCGACGGGTCGCCGTTTCGGGGCTTTATTTAGTCCGTTGCATCCACTGCGTACGCTGCCGCTAGCCGACGAGCAGCGGCTGGTGTGTGTGAATCAAATCCGCGGCTTCTTTTCTGCGACGGCTCCGGCGGCGCTTCGCTCAATTGTGACGTAGGGGAACTCGGGCCGGGGTGGAAGGTTCCGCGGTGAAGGAGCCGGGTCACCGAGTGCGGCGAGTGCCCCAGACCGAATTTCACACGACCGCCCGGGAAATGCACACGGACAGCAGAGCCCCGGCCTGGCTCTCAGGTTGACGGTCGAAACACAAATAAACAAAGATATCCACGCGGTGACAAATACGGCCGGTTGACGAGACGATATCTTTTTTTAAATTTCTCTCTTCAAAGTGTATATTTAGCGTCCAATTCGAACCGTGTTGTTATATAAATATCAGAAAAGTAGAACTAGAAAATATTTTCTTTACAAAAAAGTCGTTATTCATATTAAATAGTAACGTAGGCTACGTTACGTACGTACGAATTTAAATGTTTTCTTTCAAATCTGCCTGGTAACAACCGACCAATTGACTTTTAAGATAAGATAATAAAGCGGGTTAAAAACAAAAACAAAAAAAGAGGATATTTTTTAATTATTTTATGTATTTTTATTTTCTTTACGTGTTCTGAACGGAGTACCCCATTCATATTATACCATATTACTCTAGCTTCACTTGTTGACCGTACAGGTCAACGCTTCTTTTTGTAATTGGTAAGTAAAGTAATTGATAAAGTAATTGTAATTGGTAAGTAAGAAAGTAATTGGTAAGTAAAGTAATTGACTAAATACTACTGTCCTGCCCTTTATAGAGAATATGAAGTTTGACGGTTGCTATGGACTCCGGTCGCCATTTTGGGAGGATCACTTCCATTCAATTCCATAGAGAAATAGCTACAATTTATGAAATGTACAAAAATGGAGAAAGGAAGGGAGAAAAGTAAGGGTCGAGGTTTCAAATCAAATATAATTTCCAAGTATCCTGCCATGCTCATGCCTGTATTAGTCCCTCAACAACACCACAACTATTTTCCTAGTATTGTGAGTCATAATAATGCTGTTATTCTCAGCTTGGTGTCAGAGAAATTTGTTTAGCAAGTTTTTCTGTTCGTTGTCACCCCCCTCCAGAAAAAAAAGAAAAATAATAATAGCACGACACTCCCAGCCTGTCCCTTCTCTTTTGTTTTTGTTTGTTTGTTTATTTTTCCATTTCCTCCTCCCCAAGCTCTGGTGAGCCGCGTCCTGTGGCACACGGACACGCATCGGCACAAGCTGGGTCCTCAGGTTCACATCCGCAGGGCTTCCGATCGGAACATTTGCGTTCCTGTGGATGGCACAATGATTTAAAAACCGCGATTTAAAATCACGACGATTGTCACTTTCATTGTGCCGAGCTTTGGAATTCGGGGTTATACAAATCAATGTACTTTGAAAGATAGAAGTATACATCAGCATCGGTGTGCATGTGACCTTATCGTCAATACAAACACCCCTCACCTTTTTCTCACTTGCAGTTGCGTAGGGAAAGCGCCTAATTCTGTCCATCATTTTGAGGTTATTGAGCCATTCCTTATGGAAGGTCTTCACGCTGTAATGCGTCTTGCACTGACTCAGACGGTGCAGGTTGGCCTCGTTTTCCCTGTCGATACGAAGCAACTCCTGCCTTCGCTTCTCCCTGTTAAGACTTTGAGAAGGGAGGAAGGGGAAAGAGCGTCCATTCCAGTCGTGGGTATTGAGTTTCACAGAGCATTTTCTTTATTATTATTTGTAAATAACACCTATTTGTCTTGATGTGGTTTCAAGCCTAATAACTCACCTCTTCTTTTTATAGTCATTCTGATGGTCAGTTTGTCCAGGCGTCTTCATTATGTGTGCTATTCTCGCGTCAAGCATATTGTTTTGCTTCTCAATCTGCATAATCCTCTGCTCTTGCTTTAAAGTAGTATATACAGTATATTTACAAAGAGAAGAGACAATCCATGGCATGTTATTTTCATCCTTGAATTTTAGTCAGTCACTCAAACTTTTATTGCCCTCTTGTGGACTTAATGTGGAATAACTTGAACATGAGCTGAAATATCAAGCACCTTCTGCCGCTTGGTCTCTGGGGCCAGATGATGATAAATTCTAGGTGGAGTTATGTTTATTGTTGGTTTGGCCGACACCACCTTGACAAAGAAAATAATTTAAACGGCACTCTCAAAACCAATACAGCATGGCTAAAACTATAAATCACTTTGTAACTTTGATTACTCTTGTAAAAAGTGGTAATCGATAAGATCATCTGTGTTGAGTGGATTATACTACAAGTTCCATAATTCTGTTGGAAACTGCATTGTTTATGGTGGTGGTGGGGTCCGCCACAGTGTAAACAGTATACAGAGGAGCACATACATAACACAAATTCATTGAATGCATTTCTTATAGTATTTCTTATAGCTAGATAAAGTATCAAATATGGGATTTTGTTTCACAAAATAATCGTTCTGATTACCACTTTAACAGTAAAGATTGTTTTGAACGGTTGTGACTTTACAATTCAAAAAGGACACACATTTTCTGCCTTACCTGGGCTCTGTGTCGATCATACGAAGCTTTATCCCATTTCTGCTGGAGGTGGTTGTTCCCCATAGGGTGCAGTGGATGGTATGCCCATTGCACCGTGGCTTCAAACAAAAACAAAACCAGTCAACGACTTGGGAAGCATTGCTCACTTGCCTTGTACGTGTTAGCAAGTGTTTTACAATGTGTTATTGTGTTAAGATATTTCAGATTTTGCATGCTATTATCGTTGGCAAACATGCTTTTGCAAATGTTTATTCATGAGTACACAGGGGTGATAATATTGATAGTATTGTTTCAAGTCCTGTACCAAGTCTGGTCTTTGAGTGTAATGGAAGAACATAGTTAAGAACCAGTCTATAAAGTGTCCACAGCAGAGCGAGTTTGTGACTGACTTGCGAAATAGGATTCTTCAGCAGCTTCCTTCTGGACAGGGCAGGACTGGGATGCCAACTGGGTCATTGTTGAACATGGCTCCTCTTTGTCAGACTGCTCCAGTGAACCACCATGGAGGACAGACATATGGAAACATTTTACACTAATTTTGCATTTGGAATTACATACTACAGCCAGGGTATCGACAGCACCATTGTATCACTTGGTAGCTTTAGAAACCAGATGGAAGGGAAAAGCCAAATGGGTTAAAGGGGAATACTATCAATTTTCAGCATTAAAATGGCCAAAACTATACCCCCCGAGTTGCCCCAAGTGGTCCATAGAACCAATTCCAACACTTCTCTATCGAAGTGTGTGTGACGTTTGTAGAGAAAGACCAGTGAACTAATCCAGGGAAGGTGGAACTCCAATTAAGGGCATATACACTCACTGAGAACTTTATTAGGAACACCTGTACGCCTACTTATTCATGCAATTATCTAATCAGCCAATTGTGTGGCTGCAGTGCATAACATCGTGCAGATATGGGTCAGCAGCTTCAGTTAATGTTCACATCAACCATCAGAATGGGGGATGTGAATGATCTCAGTGCCAGAGGGGCTGGTTTGAGTATTTCTGTAACTGCTGAGCTCCTGGGATTTTCATGCACTGTATTTTCTTATGAAAATAAGAATTGTTGTTGTTTGCCATGTTTCTACAGTAGCCCAGAACAGACAAACCAAACACTGGCTGTAGAGAGGGACTTTCGCGAGTTTCGTGGCCACCGTAGATTCTACACGGAGTGGAATTCAGTTGGTTGAAATCTGCAACCTCACCACTAAATTCTACACACTACCTTTAATGTTCACATCAACCATCAGAATGGGGAAAAAATGTGTTTTTAATCGTGGCATGATTGTTGGTGCCAGACGGGCTGGTTTGAATATTTCTGTAACTGCTGATCTCCTGTGATTTTCATGCACAACAGTCTCTAGAGTTTACTCAGAATGGTACAAAAAACAAAAACCATCCAGTGAGTGGCAGTTCTGCGGACGGAAACGTCTTGTTGATGAGAGCGGTCCACGGAGAATGGCCAGACTGGTTTGAGCTGACGGAAAGGCTACGGTAACTCGGATAACCACTATGTACATTGTGGTGAGCAGGAAAACATCTCAGAATGCACAAACACGTCAAACCTTGAGGCGGATGGGCTACAACAGCAGAAGACCACGTCTGGTTCCACTGCTGTCAGCCAAGAAAAGAAAGTAGAGGCTGCAGTGGGCACATTCACCAAAACCGGACAGTTGAAGACTGGAAAACATAGCCTGGTCTGATGAAGCTCCATTTGTGCTGAGGCGCACAGATGGTAGGGTCAGAATTTGGCGCCTAAAGCATGAATCCATGGACTCAACCTGCTTTGTGTCAACAGTCCAGGCTGGTGGTGTGATGGGGTGTAGGGATTTTTTTCTTGGCACACTTTGGGCCTGTTAATACCAATCAATCATCGCTTGAATGCCACAGCCTATTTGAGTGTTGTTGCTGACCATGTGTGGATCCCTTCAATGCCACAATTTACCCATCTTCTAACGACTACTTCCAGCATGATAATGCACCATGTCACAAGGCAAAAGTCGTATGAACATGACAATGACTGGCCTTCCCAGTCACCGGATCTGAATCCAATACCAAACCTTTGGGATGTTATAGAACGGGAGATGAGTGCAGCTGACAAATATGCAGGAATTGTGTGAGGAATGTTTCCAACATCTTGCGGAATCCACGCCAAGAAGAATTGAGGCTGTTTTGAGAGAAAAGAGAGGCCCTACCCAGTATTAGTATAGTGTTCCTAATAAAGTGCTGAGGTAGTGTATGTCCCAAGGTGAGGCTTACTTCACCTGTCAGTGGATGACAGATGAAGTAAAGACAAAAAGTCGTTTGGTCAGTAAACCTCGGTGGTTTATGATAGCATTTGATTATATTTTCTGTTGTAAAAGACATAACAATTGTGTCTGATACAGCTTATTTGCCTGGAAAGGATCAAACAAGCTTAAATTTCAATTGCGATTGTCAGTTCATGTCTAGGAGGCTCTCTAGAAGTGCGAGTACATCTGCACAGCCTCTCAAACAGCCCTATCGCCCTCTTCGCAGATACAGAGAAGTGTAGGAATTGGTTCTATGGACCACATAATAAGGTATAGTTTTGACCATTTTAATTTTGAAACAGTGTGGCATTTCCATTTAAAAGTAATTCTTACAGTTTAACCGTTTATTTTGTCTTTCAATGGACATATACTTTATTCATCCCATGCAAAGGAGTTGGTACGGGAGATTTTGTATCTTTCCACTTTCCATCAATGCCAAATTTGAATTTATAGCATGTTCTTAGCATATGATAGAATATATATATTTTACCTCTTGTAGAGGTGCACAAGGCCCTCCAGACTCCTCTGCTTCCCCTGCTTCCCCTGCTTCAATCTCTCCTCCTCCAGTCCTCTCTGCAAGTAGAGAGAGCCAAGGGGACTGGGCACCTGCAGCAGATTGAGGTAATTAGCAGAGTGTTTAAAAGCTGCTGTGTTTTCACCTCTCTCTCTCTCCTGACAGAAAGGCTGGTCTCCCACTCCAGACTGCACACTACGGTTATTACATATACGTTTGTTTGTCCATCAGATCCTACCGACTACACCACTGTAACAAGGCAGCCATTTATTTAAACAAAAGTCAAGATGGTTGTCTTTTCAGACAAATGTATATGTAGCCACTGTAGTGTGCAGTCTGGAGGGGGAGATCAGCCTTGCTGTCAGGAGAGAGGTGAAAACACAGCTTTTAAACACTCTGCTAAGTACCTCAATCTCCTGCAGGTGCGTCCCCTTTCGGTTGCCAGTGCTGGCTCTCTCCACCTGCAGATGCCGCGAAAACCACTCCCCACTGCCACAGACCAATGGCCACTTTATAAAGTGTCTTTAGTCAGTGCTAACGACTAAAAATTCACACAAATGTGGTCCAAATTTTAAGAGTAGAGTATTTTTTCAACTTTCTTAACCTAGGAAACTACTCCAATCTCCAGGGGGTTGAGGAGAGGTCACAAGCCTCTAACCCAAGTCTTAACCCGTTAGGAATTCCCAGAGTATGGTGTTCAGGCAGCTTTAATAATAATTCCACAATTCCTTGTGATATTATAAAAGTCTGGCCTGTGTGTGTATGTGCGTGTATGTACGTGCCTTCCAGTGATGGAAAGTAACATGGTACAAGTACATACTTTGTGACTTATCTGTGATTAACTACTTTACAAATATCTGTACTTAAGTATATTCAATTTTGGAGACTTTTGACTTTTACTCCAATACATTTAGAAGGAAATATCTATATTTTGTAGTTTACAACATTGCTAACTGTTGTATTACTTTAGTTATTACGAAAATAATCAATTTATATATCAAAAGCAAGCCAAAACAAGAGGAACGATCAGGGACTGGGTTCTATGAAACAGCTCATCATTGAGCAGGTCCATCTTCTTGTAAATGACTGACACCACCTACACTATTTTATTGGGAATTGTAAGCAGGACATGCATGGGTTCTCATCAGGAAAGAGAGGTACAGTAGCCGACGCACTTCATGAAGTATTATAGTCTGTTATATCGGGGCACTGGATATTAAATTAAAATTACATTTAAGAGCAAGTACTTTTGCTTAAGTAGAAATGCCAATGACCACATTGGCACATTTTCACTTTTACTAAAGTAATTGTGTCAGGGTATTTGCACTTTTACTTAAGTAAAAGGTCGGATTACTTCTTCCAACAGTGTATTATTGTTCAGTACTTTCAACACTGGAGTATTGTTCTTCTTGTTGTTGTTGTTCTTCTTCTTCTTCTTCTTCTTCTTCTTGGTGTTGTTGTTGTTGTTCTTTTTGGTCTTGTTCTTGTTGTTCTTGTTGTTCTTGGTCTTCTTGTCGTTCTTGTTCTTGGTCTTGGTCTTCTTGTTGTTCTTGGTCTTCTTGTTGTTCTTGTTCTTGTTGTTCTTGTTCTTCCTCATCTTCTTGTTCTTCCTCTCCTTCTTGTTCTTGTTCTTCTCCTTCTCCTTGGTCCCCTCCTCCTCCTTCTTCTTCCTCCTCTTGTTCCTGTTCTTCTTCTTCTTGTTCTTCTTCTTGTTCTTCTTCTTCTTGTTCTTCTTCTTCTTGTTCTTGTTCTTCTTGTTCTTCTTCTTCTTGTTCTTCTTCTTCTTGTTCTTCTTCTTCTTGTTCTTCTTCTTCTTCTTGTTCTTCTTCTTCTTCTTGTTCTTCTTCTTCTTCTTCTTCTTCTTCTTCTTGTTCTTCTTCTTCTTCTTCTTCTTCTTCTTCTTCTTCTTTTTTTTCTTCTTCTTCTTCTTC
>OMKR01103622.1:0-12659 GCA_900302355.1 Cyttopsis rosea | reverse complement strand
GAATAAACAGTAACCTGAATCACAATCCCCCCTCACCAGGTCTCTGCGTTTAATACACACACACACACACACACACACACACACACACACATACACACACACACACACACACACACACACACACACACACACACACACCCTACAGTACCTCCCCTACACATTGATAGGGGATTTGTACCGGTACACAGGGTGACAGAAGACATGCTGTGGATATTAAAAAAAGGAGAGGCATCAATGTTAACGGTCGGGTTTACATACAGCCATATTCCCGAAACTACGAGCCATAACCCATCATCAAAAATAGCTAAGCTAAAGCATATTTATCCCAGGTTTTCATCCATGTCAGCGTTATTCTCTGTGATTGAACAGGTTTACTGAAGGCGTAAGGGTCTACAGTCTTTGGCCTGAATTCAGCCAGCCAGTGTACAGTAGTGTTTCATAATAATGCACCTTGTTTTGATACTGAGGCATTAAAGCCAGAAAACCCTTTGCTGTGTGTCCGGTGAAAATAACATGGAAAATCTACAAGGTAAATCATAGATTGTTGCGAGTTCACATCACATGGTGGCAAATGACATAGCAGCGAGTAAACACAGTATCAGTCGGAGCATTGGAATCAAGCCCTATTCACACATGAGAACATGCATGCATTGTTGGGCGGCTGTTTGAACCACTGGAATCGAGGAAGGAACATATATTTTCAAGGTGTTTTGGTAGTTTTTCCCTCTGGGTTTGCCATGCAGGGATGAAGGGTTCTGACTCAGGCCAAAAGGCCAAATTTGTACCATTTTTGTAGAAGTGAGGTCACCAAAATTACAAACAAGTACCCACACCAAGGGTCCAACGGGCGTACCTTAGAGGTACTGCCGGTGCGACAAGCCGTTGTAACCCTAAAGGTACAATGGTGTCCTGTACTTAATTTTCTAAGAGTGCAGGGGGTTCAAATAGAAGACGGAAATAATGAGGAGAAAATGAAGATCAGTATGAGACACATGGTGAATTGATTTGTTATGGCTGAATCCTGCTAGATTTGTTATATTTTTCTTTCTACAGTGTTTTACTTCCTGGCAATCCATAATAAATGTTGGCAGTGTCATTTTATGTGTTAAAGCAAATTAAAGTATTGAATCTTGAACAGGATTTGTGCTCAACAACAAAAAGAATATGAAACTCAAATTGGCAAACCAATAGACTTTGCTTATCCTTGAGAAACTTGGTTCCCGGTCCGTGCACCCAGCCAGAAGCCACAAAATTATAAGCCTCCATACTTTTGTAGGCTTTTGTTTGCTTTCTGGTGAAAGACGTCTGGAACAAAAACATGAAAGGGAGAAGCTACATCCACTGACTGAAGAAAATAACTTGAGAAATCCTTTTCTTGCAATAAAGATGCCATCCGGGGCATTTTCCTTTACTTTTGCAAATATGAGACATGAACTTTTTTGGGAATCGCATAGTGCTCCCATTGCAACAGCCATGACCACCAAAACATTATAACACAGAGAGTGTGTCACAAAAAAGAGGCAGCCTAAATGAGTATCTTAAATAATAATAAAAACCCAGTGAAGAGGAAACAACTCCTCATTAATCTCAGTGTGGAGATTTCCAGTCAGGACAGTAACAAGCGGACTCCGAGATCAGAGAGAGCATCTACTGGCTATTTTCATTTATGTTTGTGCGCAAACAGAAATTCAAAGTGGAGTCATTGAATCACTCCACTCACCATCATTACACTGGAACCCTTGGGGAGGGAAACACTCTACGTACTGAGAGGATGACTCTGAGGAATACAAATAATTGGATGTCATTCAAAATATTTACGTTGATGTCTCACACTTGGTGAAACTGAAATAAATTCACCAGGAGGAGGTTTGGATGGGTTCATTTCAGCATGATTTAATATTTATGAGCCAATATCTGCATAAGTTCAATGAATAACATATCAGGGAGCTGCTTTGTCCCCAAAGGTTTGGAACACCCACCTTCAAACCTCAGAGGCTTTACCTCTGGCAGGATCAATAATCATCTCATATGATGTTGTATTTCTAGGCAAAGAGCCAGAGGGAGATGAGAGCGATATCAGAAGGATGAGGGTTATGGTTACTGATCACAGAGCGTTTAAAGTTGAATTGTGTAGAATGTAGCGGCATCTAGTGGCGAGGTTGCAGATTGCAACAAACTTAATAAATCTCCCGTCACCCTCGCCTTCCAAGTGTGTAGGAGAAGCTACGGTGGCCGCGAAAAAGCCGAAAGGCCCTCTCTCGAGCAAGTGTTTGTCCGTTCTGGGCTACTGTAGAAACATGGCGGTGCAACATGGCGGCCTCCGTGGAAGGGGACCCGCTCCTTATGGAGATATAAACGGCTCATTCTAAGGTAACGAAAACACAACGATTCTGATTTTCATGGGATTATTCACTAATTAATACATACTTATGAATATTATATTCCATTTCTGCCAAGTCCGTTCAGTTAGACACCACTAAATCCTACACACTGCACCATTAAGGCTGCGTTATAGTAAAGTAATGCAGCTTCCTCCAACACCGGTGTCAGTCCATCCAGCCTCTCTCCTGTGGGAATGAGTCCGACCCCCAGTGGCGTCTTGTCATTTTAAAGGCTCCATCAGTGCAACTTCCCTTTGGGAATTATCGCTCTTCCCTCCCTGGCTCTTCTCATCCTGCTCTTTCCTCTTGCGACACGCTGCTCTTTGTCCTTGTTCATGACCAGAGGACTGTTTATACCCGTTGGATGGTTTAATGGTGGGACCCCGCTCCGCCAGACCGCCTCATCACCTCTGGCAAGCAGCAGGGTGAGTTTTGGTGTGTGTGTGGGGGTTCTATAACCTTGGCAGTAGGTGATAACCCGTGCCTCTCCTCTGGCTTTGTGCCTGCTGTGTGTCTCGTAACATCTGTCCGGGTCACATCCGCTCCAGAAACCCCTACAAGGCCATCGCAGACCTCATCATCAAAACAGCAGATTGTAGCACCAGCCGAGCCACTACAGCTAACCTGATGACGTTAAGTCATCTCCTCCCACGCCTCCGCTGTTGATGTGGAATCTCTAAGCCTGCCTACGCCTACTTCGCTCCATTTCCCCTACACCTCTCTCTCTCTCTCTCTCCTCATTAGGGAGATCAGTTTATTTTCTACTTGACTAATGACCGCATGAAAATCAATGGATACTGTTAATTAAATGAAAGAACTTGGATGCTAATGGTTTTAGTGGGACCAAGGGGGATCTGGAGCAGATGCACTGGTTTTAGATCAGAGTACGGTGAATATTTTGCAGATTTGAATGGTTTTATGGTGGGTTTTTTTAATGGTTCTATATACTCATGAGATGAAAACTCACAATAAACCTAAAATTAGCAGTGGTTGGTTGAAAGAAACATTTTGATTGAGAATGTTCTTGAAATAGTAAGATTCCCTTAGAAAATGTCACATCAAACACTTACATTTTTTCCTCAACAACTGTCTATTGTCCTTAAGAATCAAAAGATTAACTACTTAAGTAGTCTTGAGTAGGCTGAGTACTTTTCAGTGAGGAGGTGCGATGAGCAGTTACTTACACTACACATTTGACCGACAGTCAATCCAAGCTGTGGCCAATTAACTTTCTCAAGGTTTGGAGAACCCAACGTAGCAGACATCAGCGTAGTAGCAGACATCAGTAGCAGTCTGCTTTGCTTTAAACCAAATGGCATGGTATGTATCTATAAAGCATGTTTATCTTTTGACATGATTAACATTTATCACCACTAATTGGTGGAGAAGTTTATCTAAGTATGTGTTTTCCCAAGATCATGTGGGCCATGTTCTACGATTATGAAATCCTCCCGTTCTCCCACCTCGACACATTCGCTGCCTTGTCCTCCAAACCCAGTGTTTGAAGGACAGCAGTGAGTGAACATGTCTGATGGGAGAGCAGACAGGGATCTAGCCGCAGGCTTTGATATGGAGATGAACCAGGAGGAGGAAGACGACAAACCCGGTTCACGCGCTAAACAGTGTTTCCTCTGCACACAAACTGCATGTGAAGCTGCAGGAGGAGTGTGGGGAATACAGTGATGTAATCAGGGTGGAGATATCATCATAAAGTCCCTCCTGTCTTTGACTCTGCCATTCCTCTCTCTCTCTATGTATGTACGGTATATCACTCCATGCCACTATTTCTTGTTCTCTCCACCTCCAATCATAGCTCTCATTGAAACCATAACTACTGAATTAGACAGATGTGTAAATGCTGTCTGCAGTGATTGTAAAAAAAAAAGAAGAAAATCCCTGTACCTCTATACTACAGTATGCTCAATTCTTGCAGCAGAGGTGTTTTCAATATTCTTCACATTTCAATGTTGACGGAGGGATTAGATCATAATTAACGCGCAGCCGCCCACTAATGGTAGTGAGAAAAGATTGAAGAGATTCATTGATTGTAACAAATGTATTATAATCAGCTATAACGGCAATCATAGAATAATACAAATCCTAATGGTAGTAAACATGGTAGGCATGAAAAATGAATGAAGAAGAACAGAAAACGAACAAAAAAAAAACCCCCATAACCTTCAAAAATTCTGAGAAAAACACTATCTGGTTGTCAATAAAAAAATCTTGGAGGAAAATAATGACATGGAATAGCAATTGAAGCAGATAAACTATCTAGAGACCCTCATCTACAAGAAGCCATGGCCTTGTAGAATACATTCATACACATTAAAACAGAAAATAATTAACTGCACTTAATGTCAACCTCTGTCCGCAACAAGCCCTACCAGCATTACAACACGATATCGATTGCATCCTGATGTCGGGGACAGTTCATATGGAAATGGGTTTCACACTGCACTGTGTGGATTTAGTGTCTGGAGTCAGAAGAGTCAGAGGTTTAAAGTGGTAATCCATCGCCTGTGTTGGGCGGATTACACTGCAAGTCCAAGAATGCCATTGAAAAACCTGTCATAGGGTCAAATACGTTCAAAATCTTTTCTCCAAGCTATGCCTTCATCTGATCGATTGATTTTTTTCATCTGAGGGCGCTAATCTTTGTGAAGGCTCATCAGCGCATTCTTGCCGGGAAAGGCGGACCCCGCCCCCGACACTGGAAACAGAATGCACTGTAGAGGAGCACATGCATAAAGGAGGACAGCTAAGATCTTTTAAAAGAGCTACGATGGAAGTGTTCTCTCGAAGCAACAGTACAAAGACACAGAGCAGATGTTATTACTGGATCATTTAAAAAAATGAAACAGTCTCGTACACAGTGTGTGGCCGTGTATGTGTGTGTGTGTGTGTGTGTACTGTTGGAGAGAGAGTGTGAGGGAGTTTAGGTCGGAGAGAACGTCTCATGTCTTCTATGACTAAACCCGGATAACACAGCAATGTAAATAAGTGCTAAGAGTTATCGACACAAAACACTCGACAAAGAGAAAGCACTGAATCACGGTAAGTGGCTGGAATCCTATTTTTGAGCCAAAGCATACAGGCAGCAGCTAACACTCCTCTCCCTACAATGGAAGCCTGTCACCCGCTCAGCCATCCCAATCTCTGTCCATCTGACTTTCAGTTCGAGTTTGTTGAGTGAGTTTCAGTGTCGCCTACTCTTCCGTAGTATTTGTTTTAAGGATCAGCTCCACGAATGAAACAAAACTAACAGACGGACATGATTGGGGAAAAAGAAGGGATTCCATATCCTTTGATGGAGTTTTCAATTTAGTCTGAAAATCTGCTTCAATGGGTTTTGTACTTTTGAGACTACGACAATTCAGTGAGTGCGGTTGAATCAGTCTGGCTGGTTTGGCTGAAATCGAGTGTATCAGACTTCACTGAGCTGACAAACACGCCCAGATAGAGAATCAGCAAAGGAGGAGAGGCAGCAAACGGTTGTTGAGTTGAACAGGGACAGTCAGATGTCCACTAGAGAAGCAACCGTTTGATGTGGTGATTTAACATCACTTGAAAGTTCACTGGAGTTGTAAATGGCTTTCCAATTAAATGAATGCCTCTGTCGCTTTTCATGTCACATATTGTCCAAAACTGTTCTTGCTATGGAGCCAACACTGCAATGTTAAATATGCAATGTGCGATTGTGACATGTGGAGGATTTGAGATGAAATGTGTATTTCAAGTGATGGTGCACATTGGTTGAGTTTCCCCTGGATGTAGACACCGTTTCTCTGCAAATTTACACAACGCTTCACACTTCCCAAACTTGCGCTTGAGAGATGTCTCCTTTTCCATATCCAAAGTACCGCCAAACGACGGACGTACTTCCCCGTGTCGGTACCAAACCTTCTTCTCCACTGATATTTTCATTCGTCGTTCATTCATCTTGCCTTTTCACCGCTGCTGTTTTCACGTGATTACGTTTACCCCATGGATGCATTCGTCGGTCTCTGCCGCATGTCCCCGTTTGATACGGTGTTATATAGGCTTTGTGATGCATTGTACAGCCCAAGTAGGAAGCAATAAAAAGTGCAACCAATCATAAGAATTCTGTCCATCTGACCACAAGATCATCTGAAATTCAGTCGTTTTAAGGTGGATTTACACTTCTACCGCAGCTGAAATCCACTGTGTTCTGTGTCCACCTGTATAGTAGCACTACCCAAGAGACAAATCGGTACTTACAGCGTTTTTATAACAGCTTGTCTGAGAGAGAGGCATAAGGAAAGCCGCTTCCTGAGGGAAATAAAGTGAGGCCTGTCTGGTTGGAATAAGTAAAGTAAGACACCTGGAGGAGACCGACGGTTTGTTTTAGATGCTTCATCTGTACTGGGTGTTTCGACAACCAGCTTCACTGCACGAGCTGCCGACTCCTGAAGCGTATTTTGACCAAACATTTTAAAGCAATTAAAAGGAACACCAGAATGCAATCATCAGATTGATGGCTAATTCCTTAAAAGCGCACAAGAACACTATCCTATTTTAAAGACGTGGAATTCAACGGATGAGGTGAGCAGAGTGTTTACCGAGCTTTGTGGCAGAGGTGTGACTCACAGTGTGGGATTTTCATATCTTGTGCTTCCGCAAGAAAAAAAATGAAATCGCGCACGGATCAGCTGATGACGAATGATTCCAGCACACAAACCCTGCTGGCACTGATGAATAAATACTCATAACTTACTGATAAACACACAGGATTAAAACATTTGGATAGCACACACACACTCTAATGTCGCTACAAACAGAGTAGAGTGACTAATCGTAGCAGAGCAGCCTGGAGCTCCCAGCCGGTCTGACAAATCTTCCTCGGCTGATTTATGGAGAAAGAGACTTTGGCGAGATGAGACTTTCCCACTCCTCTTCTTGTGCACTGACAGAAAGATGATTGAGATCTCATCCCACAGTGACGATACAAGGAGAGGAGAAGGACAGGATGGAGAGAGGAACGGAGGAGGAGACGAGTGATGAACCAGAGGAAAGTGGAAGAGAGATGAAGGCGAAGGAAAGAAGAGAGAAAGGAAGATTACAAGAAAACTAAAGTCGTATAGTCTCTTGACAGTTGGAATAGTCGGCTACAATCTGGAGTTAGATTAGATTGGGTCTTTAGATGGAGTCGATATTAAGACAATAAAATCCAAAATTTGGAAGGAAAAGATGTCTCACACGTCCACAAGTTCAACGTGGACTCAACGCTGTAGTGACTGAGAAGACAGCGCAGACCACCAGCTTCCTAAGCCCCTTTCACACATTCACATTTCACACTGACATTTTCCTGGATGTAGCTGTATGTTTGAATGGTGAAACTCACTAGCGGTGTCAGAAAGGTTATCCCAGCAATTTACCAGGAACTATGTGTGAAAGGGGCTTTAGAGACAGATCTTCACTGTCTACTGCATCGTCTAATAGGATTATTAATTCAGCCGCTTTCAATAAGAATCATACTAGAGCAGATGCGTCACGGAAGCTCTATTTGTTAGAAGAGACGTTTAAACAAAGGCGGCAAACACTGAGAATCCAAATACATTGATTAATATTCCAGGAAAGAAGGACAATACACATGGCATTGTCTCTTGATGGCGACACTAATTCCCTTACAAATTATACAGCTAACACAGCACTGGTTTGCTGGTTATTAGCCTTAATGCAAGGTTCACTACTACTGAAAATACAATAGAACCAAACAAAAGCCTGGAATACCGGGATATCTTCTCTTCGCGAAGAGAACAGCATAGATAGAGAGCCTGAAGATATGAGTATTGGAGAGTCATAAATGATGCAATTTATCTAACCTGTGTTCGTCGTCAAATCTGCACTGACATTTCTGCCCTGCTCATTACTGAGTCCCTTCAAAGAGCGAGAGATTAATGAGCACATCAGCTGGCTGCATTCAGACTCTGGTTTCAATAAAAACCTGTGACATTTGCTGTAAGAACCAGAGGGCAGAACCTGAATTAATGCAATTTCTCAGCCAGGAGGTTCACCTGGTTCTGTAATAAAGATTAAAGACACAGAGAAAAAAATGATAACACTTCTGTGAAAACAAAGGATGACCTGAGAGATGAGAGAAAGAATGGATGTTGGCGGTTGTACACTTTTGAAGGACAGCATTCCAATTGACGAATTGTCACCCTAACATTGGCTTAATGGTCCACTAGCCCCAATCCATCGCTCGTACCAGTTGCTCTCACCAGTTGCTCTCATCAGTTGCTCTCACCAGTGAGCATTCTTGCATTATTCCAGGCCATGATGTCGTTCTGTCGTTTAGAATGATCTGAAATCGTAAAGTTTCTCTATTCTGCTTGACATTTCTTTGAACGTGTGATTGCCCCAAGTCTTTCTCACATCCCTTCTGGTGTTCCTCCAGTCCCACCTACATAGGTGTTGCTGCACCCAGTATGGCAGTATGGATCCCATATATCACATGACATTACTGTACTTTTTGGGTTCCATCTTGCCTTATTGACAAACCAATAACTGGTACAGATTTAAGTATGACTTTGTTGTATGGCTCATAAGAGGATTTATTGGTCTGAATACAGTGACACCACAAAGGTTCTTATTGCAAAACTGATTGCATGAAAAAATGTAACAATTTGGCCTCTTTATTATATCAGTTTTAAGGTGGTGCTGTACAATTTCCAGGGTTTTCCTGAAACTATACATCTCATCTTATTGAAAGGTTGTTTTGTAGATATTTTTGTGGGTTGCTTAGTATTCCTAGAGTGCTATTCACTCAGGCCTATTAGTAGTCAATTATCTCTACTTGTGCCTGACAGTCTACAATGGGATGGAGAGAATGCCAGCTTGCTCTGGGATGATGACCACACAATTAGAATTTCACAATTTCTCTGCTCTGTTGGGTCTTTCTTTAAGAGTTTGTAGATGTTAGATAGATTTCATCCTGCCACAAAATCTTTTTTGGTGGCTTGGTAAGTATAAGGTCACGTGGCAGCTGCCATTGCATGGACACAAGGTATGTTCCATAACCGGAAAAGGAATTTAACTCTCTCTAAACTATGTACATGAACTGCATATATTTATAGTGAAGAACAGATGACTAGTGTCCTCGGGAGGTGTTCCTCAAGGCAGGTGTTTGGGTACTGGGATTGTTTTGGACTCTACAGTTGTTGGGTCACACACAAAGAGCAGGGGGATTTCATGATGTTGTTGTGTTTGTTGGAGTAATAGTCCTATTGATCACACAGAGCACAGCCAGCAGAGAGAATTTTTTCTGGGAAGAGGTTTGACACCTATTCAACCAGAGGAAATAACTTGAACAGAGTAGCTTTGTTCACCTCTACAGGAGGGACAAACAGTGTAGTTAAAAGAAACAGCGTCCTTTAACTGTGTGTTTGTGTGTGTAGACTCCAGATCGTTTGAATTTGCAGGGAAGGATTAAAAACAGACAGCAACTAAATGATAATAATTATTGAATTGTCCGTTCCAATTACATTTTCGTGGAAAATTACAGTGTTCTTGAAGTCATGACTGTTTGAAAGGCTGCTTGTCTGGATGTACAGCAGCTATTAACAAAAAAAGTGTCACTATAAAACTGTAAAAAACACTGTGTCAAAAAAGATGCCAATAAAGACAACTACCTTTGTCAGCAGTAAGTTTAATGGAATTTGAAAATGAATGGGGTCCCTCACTGTGACTATGACCGCTGAATTAACCCTCTGGTTTGGGTGTGGACTGTTTAAATGGACAAGTGAGTATCAGTTTGTGGACTGACAGCTAAGATGAAGACCGGTCTAAGAGGAGACCGGAGAGAGAAGTGGGCACGGTAAGTACGGTAAGAGGTTTAAACTCAGAGATACAACATATGCTGTCATACCTGACAGAGAAGCAAAGTAATCCTATTTGGAAACCAATCCAATTAAGTTCTGGCCCTAGCCCAGTCGGGCCCTAACCCAAACCCTGCATGTTAATCTCATCATACCATCGTTATGCTGAAAATCAATTCAAGAGGACAATAATAAACACTAATTTTATTTTCTAGTCGAAGCCATCGGACATGGGAACACATTAAGCTCAGTTGCCCTTGCACCCTTTCTCCAATAAGAGAAAACCAAATCAAACAATATGAAAAACAGCCACTGAGTATGTTTGTAATACGTAATAAATTTGACAAGGCCTGGGATGCTGAGATGAGTCATACAAAATAAATCTTCTAGCACTAACACGATCATGAAATATGCATCTTGGTTGCATTCTATGAGGTCCAGGGGGAGTTGGCAAAGAGCAAATGCGTAGCCTTTGGAACCCAAAGACACATGATTTTGTACAAGGACCTCTTCTAAATGGACAGATGTCAGTTTGTGAGCTGACAGATCAAATGAGGACCTGAGGAGAGGAGACCGGAGAGACTCGCCTGACAGCCAGAAATCACACTTTCTCACAGACACGCACCTGCCACTCAATCATTTTAATTACCCGTGCAACATCTTACACTTCAACGGCTGTGCATCTATTTAGCACAGCGTACATTACTGAAATATTACACCTCTAGGATAATGTTTCACGGAATAAAAATCTATCAAGAAAGCATATGCACACAGAAAAATACTCATACACTCCACACAAACAACCTTGTCTTCGACGGGAGGTCATTAAAAAACAATAACGTCCTGTCACAGGGGAGGCAGGGAGAATTGAATAAAGAGACAGGTCATTTCACATGTATTGATAGTGTCTTCATTTACAAGGGACCAAACAGTCCTCTGAGAAGAAACCCATTCATCACCGTACTGTCCCCGGTCGCCATTTCTGTTTTCATTGATCCACCAGGTTTTAGCTTTCAAGCTGCTTAACCCTGAGGAAATACGGGGTAAAGATCACTGTCATTCTGTCATCACCAAAGAAGTGGACGGTGTGAGTGGTCGTTTCGTGGTGGAATCTATTTGGTGAAGAAAGAATATATTGAAAGCTCAATTTGTCTCCATGTACTGAAGATGAGGATTTGATGCTCTCCTTCTAATTGTTGGAGTACATCTCCCAGTGGGATGATATTGTCAATTGACACCTACAGAAATAGTCTAGAAATCGAATAGTCTAATAGTCTTAATAGATTAGAAACCTAATTGTCTAGAAGTTGAATAGTCTAATAGGCTGGAAAGGTAATAGTCTAGATGTCTAATCTCCTAATGGAGACTATCAGACCATTAGACTCTAATAGTCTAATAATCTAGACCTCTAATAGTCTAGTCTATGTCTAATTGTTTTATAGTCTAGACGTCTGATAGACTACTAGTCTATGAGTTGAATAAACTAAAAGTCTAATTGTCTAATAGTCTACAAGTCAAATATTCAAATAATCTAGAACTAAATTTGTCTAATTGTGTAGAAGTCTAATAGTCATATAGACATTCTACAAGAACAAAAGTCTAGTAGTAGACTATTGTCTATTGTCTAGCAATCGAATAGACTAGAAGACTAATAGTCTCGAAGTCTAACAGTGTAATAGTCTAATAGTCTCGAAGTTTAATAGTCAGAATAATTTCCTCATTCACCTGTAGCATTGTCCTTATAACCTTACATATTCAAACGCCATCCACAGTGACCTTCTGAGTGCGTCTGGTTCAGTGTTGTTGGTTCCAGTCGTACAAGAAGCTGAAGATCAGTATGAACCCTGCTGTGTTCGGACGTCCAGCTGAGCTCAGAGTGGAGCCACAACTACAGTTTGTTTATACACACCAGCAAACAGGGATACAGGGTAACGCTATCCAAAATGTATTTGGTCTACAATTAAAAGCAATCCACGTACTACGGACTGTGTCTAAAATTAACATAAATCAATACTACGGGCTAAAAGGTCAAATCTTTTTTTGTTTCTGTTCGTCAACAGGGAAGCTTTGCAGCTCACATTTCTATTCAACACAATATGAAATACAATGAGCAGATACAACACACACACACACACACACACACACACACACAAAACACACAGTGTAGAGAGATGACGCCCTGCTGTGGTGGCATTCACCAATAGTCTGATGGTGTATGCAAATGTTACAGAACAAGCAATCATAACAAATACAATCTCTGGCATGTGTGTGTGTATTTGTGTTTAACACACAACACACACTAACGTGTGTTAACCTCTATCTTTGTGTATATGGAATTTCCTGACAGTACTTGAGGTCACTGTCACTAGAACTCTAGTCAGAGATAGTCCAGTTGGTGCTGTTTCTATGGCTGTTATTCAATCAGCTCTATATTTAG
>OMKR01103621.1:0-11985 GCA_900302355.1 Cyttopsis rosea | reverse complement strand
CACTGGAGTCCCAAAGCTTTAGAAATGGCTTTATAACCTTTTCCAGACTGATAGATCTCAATTACTTTCTTTCTCATTTGTTCCTGAATTTCTTTGGATCTCGGCATGATGTCTAGCTTTTGAGGATCTTTTGGTCTACTTCACTTTGTCAGGCAGGTCCTATTTAAGTGATTTCTTGATTGAGAACAGGTGTGGCAGTAATCAGGCCTGGGTGTGGCTAGAGAAATTGAACTCAGGTGTGATAAACCACAGTTAAGTTATGTTTTAACAGGGGGGGCAAACACTTTTTCACACAGGGCCATGTAGGTTTGGATTTTTTTTCTCCCTTAATAATAAAAACCTTAATTTAAAAACTGCATTTTGTGTTTACTTGTGTTGTCTTTGACTAATATTTAAATTTGTTTGATGATCTGAAACATTTAAGTGTGACAAACATGCAAAAAAATAAGAAATCAGGAAGGGGGCAAACACTTTTTCACACCACTGTATGTATAGAATACCTTCTTATTACCTTTTGACCATGGATTGCCAGTGTTTCTCAGTCCCATCTGTGCCACCTGTGTTAATTCATCAACAAACCAACAGGATGTCATTTTGAGTCAAACTTCGCCGTCAGGTCGCTCCTTGTTGGCCCTCTCTCACGCAGCCAAATAACCACATTCCCCAAACATCCCAACAGCCAACCAGAATAAAACAAAATGGAATATAATAAAGAAATGGGAGAATATACTGTATGGATCTAATAACGTGCCTAACCTCATCCCAACGTCTGTGTCCCAGAAACTGACCCACCTGTACGACACGCTGCACCGGGCCTACACCAAGGTGATGGAGGTGATGCACAGCGGCAAGAGGATGTTGGGAACCTACTTCAGGGTGGCCTTCTTCGGACAGGTAGGCCGCTGAGACCCCTGGAGGAAAAGTGGATTTATTCTGCTCCCGCACCAGTCCAACACCATCTAATCCTGTTGTTATTCTGAATACTTATGTTTACACAACGTAAAAGGAGCTAACAGGATTTCTTCCACTTTTATAATTTTTTTTCAAAGATTTCCCCCATGTGCATAAATCCGGTCTCCATTCCAAATGCATGAGTGTCAACTTAACACACACAACACACACATTCTTATTTGCTTACTTGAACACACACACACCTTTTACATCCCCCAACCTAAACTCTCTTTTTTAATAGACCTCTCTCTGCTTCTCTCTTTCCTCTCCAAGGCTGCGGTAAGTGTCTAAAGGTTCTGGCTGTTTCTGTTGCATCCCAACGCTGTGTGTGTGGATATTGTTGCTGCCTTTGATTTTGCTGAAGTCCTCCCTGACCAGACCCTGGAGCCTCACAAAGATGCAGTTCTCTCTCTCTTAACCTCATTCTGGAGTTATTGATTAAACAAATCAATAGTGTGAATATTAGCAGATGTATAGAAGTGTGTGAAACGTGGAGAAAAAACGGCAGCATGAAGTTGTGCCTTGAGGCTGGTGTTCTGGTGCTTTTTCATGAACTACAACAATCTATAGTAATTAACTGCTACTACTATAGTAGTAGTATTTAAATGCATCATTACGCCTCCTTTATGTTGTTGTTGTTTGGGTTGTGTTATGTTTTTCCCAGGGCAGCTGTCAGAGGCTGTTCTACTGTAGTGGGATGTTAGCTTCACTGACCAGGACCCAACTTTTTACTTTATTTCACCCCTGGCCACTACCTTTAGTGACATGTGATCAATGTCTATATGTGTATTTGCATGATTTCATGATTGTTTTTCTTTTTGCTGGAAATATCCATTCAGTTTTTTTTGTGGTATCCCATTCTCGTCACACCTCCTTGTAATTGTCATTCAGTGGCTTTTCTTTTTGCTTAAGATCCATCGCATGTCTTTTTTATATTACACAATAATTTAAAAATGCAACCTAAAATGGGCGCATGGCAGATGAAGACCATGGCCCAAACAAGCGTGTGCAGTGGTTCTCAATGTGGGGTTCCTTCAAGAGGTTCTAGGGGGTCCCCAGCAAAATGATTAATAGATCAATTTCACCATTTCATTATTTAATTCACAAGACGCTAGAACCAATAGAGAATATACAATAACTGCTTTGATCTTTGCTTGACTGGTGACATGAAAAAGGTTGAGAATCACTGTTCTAAAGGCTCTAGAAGGTCTAGATCCAGGACCTAGACCTTGAAGATCTAATTGAGATCTAGAAGGTCTAGGTGTGACCTAGTGGATCTAGGTGCAACCTAGAGGATCTAGGTGATATTTAGAGGATCTAGGTGAGATCTAGAGGATCTAGGTGAGATCTAGGGGATCTAGGTGAGATGCATAGGATCTAGGTGGAATCTAGAGGCTCTAGGTGAGATCTAGAGTATCTAGGTGATATTTAGAGGATCTAGGTGAGATCTAGACAATCTAGGTGAGATGCATAGGATCTAGGTGACATCTAGAAGCTCTAGGTGAGCTCGAGAGTATCAGGTGATATTTAGAGGATCTAGGTGAGATCTAGAGGAATTAGGTGATATTTAGAGGATCTAGATGATATTTAGAGGATCTCGGTGAGATCTAGAGGATCTAGTTGAGTGAGGATCCTGTTTCTTTCTGACCGTTTCCTTGTCCTCCGCAGGGCTTCTTTGAGGACGAGGACGGGAAGGAGTACATCTACAAGGAGCCCAAATTCACCCCTCTGTCCGAGATCTCCCAGAGGCTCCTCAAGCTCTACTCAGACAAGTTTGGCCAGGAGAACGTCAAGATGATCCAGGACTCTGGGAAGGTGTGTGTGTGTGTGTGTGTGTGTGTGTGTGTGTGTGTGTGTAACTCATACCGCTTTTACACCAATATTACAGTGTACTGTATATGCAGGTTTTTTAAACACCGGTAAACCGCTAAAAATAGCCAATTGACGCCATTCGCATTGCCAGGCGCCGAGCCGAGTTTGCCTTTGGGGGCGTGGCATGTCTGTCCGGACTGACACCGGACAATGTCTCCGGTGTGATTGGGGGGGAAAAACATTTTTTAAATCTTTTTATTTTTTAATCATTATTGATATATATTATTAAATATTCTTTAATATGCACAGAATGCCCGCGGAGCGGAGCCCACAGTGGGGAGAGAGGCACAGTATAATCTGTCTGTCCGACCTCGTCATGCCTATTATAAATCCTGAAATAAATAAATGAGGCAATAAATATAAATATATACGCGGGTGAAAGATCCCACCTGTCGTGGGATCCCAGCCGCTGGTGACCGGAAATGAAGGCGAAACTTCCACACCTACCCCCGGCGGAGGCAGTCTCGCACACACGCTCCCTCACCCTGTCTCCCATTTGGATTTTTTAAATTTTTATATAATAATTAATCAATCAATCAATTAATTAATTAATACATTTTTATATTCTTTAATATGCACTTGGAGTCTCCAGGTGCACGCACAGGGAATGACTACCTGTCTGATCAGAGCTAGAGCCAATAACAACACGTGACTATTTGACCCGGGTATGAATGCAGAGTGTACCCTTTCCCACTGCAGCCAAAAGCTGGATGTTAGCGGGTGTTGGCGGGTTTTTTGTGTGCAGTGGAAAAGGGGTATTAGTTGAAAATACATTATGTGACATAATAAACTCCAATAATGTAATAAAATGTCATAATTGATATTGTAATAACAATTCAACTAATGTAATATATTGACCATACCTTGTCCAATACCATGACATTGTTGACTATTTATTACGTTATTGGATGGATCGTTCTCTCCAAACTGATGGTTCCTAAGATTTATTCCATTTGCCATTGGGCTGTTTTTTGGGTAGTTTGTCCTTTATGATACTTCCCTCCATCCCCAGTTTGACTGAGCTCTCCCCTCTTCTGGTCCCCCAGGTGAACCCCAAGGACCTGGACTCCAAGCTGGCCTACATCCAGGTGACCCACGTCACACCCTTCCTGGAGGACAAGGAGCTGGAGGAGCGCAGGACCGACTTTGAGAAGAGCCACAACATCCGACGCTTCGTCTTCGAGACGCCCTTCACCGTGTCGGGGAAGAAGCAGGGAGGAGTGGAGGAGCAGTGCAAGCGCAGGACTATACTCACCAGTACGTATTTACATCACCAAAAGCACTTGAGATGGTTAGCTGAACATGGAATTAAAGGAAACTGATCCTCCGCAGGTCAAGTCTTTCGAAGAGATGCAGTTTCTCTCATATTGGTGAAAGTTTTTAATCTCTGCCTCAAAAGGAAAAAGTTTAAAGGATACAGTAGGTTCACTATTTTTCAAACCAGGCCTAATTTATTTAAACCTTGATTCCCATTTATAACTGTTCATACAGTAGCACAACCTTGCATACGTGTCTATCACATTTTATTTAAAACTACTGCAGTACATCCATCTTGTAACATTGGGTACAGCAGGTTGCCAGTAGGAAGCAACGCAAATTATTTTTTCTAGTCTCTTACAGATGTAGCCAAAGAGCTGATTTGCAGAAGTGCAACAAAAAAGTCAAACCCCAAAAAACCTGATAAATTGCACAGTTTCCATCAATTGTTTACTGACTGTCACTGTGACTGGCCACGTCCTAACCCGGCACATTTCGCAGTCGCGTACTTTTGGGGAGACGGGGAAAACCTCGGAAATCTCTTTCAAGGTCAAAAATGAGATTATACAGTAGCAGATTTATGTTCCTCAAGTTGTTTTCCGTCTCTCAACTTATTTTTAAAACTGAATTTGATTTCTAAACATTAGATAAATATTAAAATGTCGAATGTAAAGCGTCTACTCGCTCTCCACCAGTATTTTAAAGGGAAAAAGTTACTCACCATTGTTCCACTCGAACTACAGCGCGAAAAGCGATCTTCCGGTTCCATTTGATGCAAACATGCACATCAAGATCATCCTTCCATATTCCGTGTGATGTCAAGTCAGAATGTGAAACCGTTTTGATAAAATAACGATATAATGTGTATCTACTCGTAAACTATAACATCGGCTCTTCTTCACATGGTAGAAAAAAGTTGCACACGCTGAGAGAGGAGACGAAGAAGAAGAGCTGATGTCACTTCCTTAAACAATCGCTAAAGAAACAACAAATAAAAACCAGAAGCAAGAAGTTTCACTTCTCCGTCAAAACATATCATCTCCGTGTTGTTATGGATTATGAGAAGAGAGGGTAGAAGCTCTCAATCATATTACGGAACTGTGCTGTCAGCGGGAGCTGCCAAAATATTTGCTTGATACCTTGTTTTGAAGCTCTGATTCTACACTTTCATATCATGTGAAAAAACTTCGAAATGTGACCCTAAAATATGTGGTGGGTCACATATTATGAGTTTCCTGTTTTTACAATTTTTTAAGGCTTAAACGTTTTCCACATTGGCATGCATTGAAGCACAGCGACAAGTTGCAGTAGAGTGGTAAGTTTCTCAATACTGGAGCATTTAGCGAGGTTGTTGCTGTGACCAGTTATAAATGATGGGAAGCAACACTTTTAAGGACTGGATTGAAAAATGCTGAATTTATCCTTTAATACAGTTTTCGTAAGAGACTCATTATGAGTCCACATCAAAGTGAGGAAATGCAAGTTCAAATCTCTCAAATCTTAAAAAAATTTGAATCTCAGGCTTTCATCAAGTATGGTAAGTTTAGTAGGTTCATATTTTTAACTTCAAATATTGTCTGCGGTCAGGGAGAGTTTTTCTTTTTAAACAATTGATTGACTTGACTTATCAGCAAGTGAATCTGGAAGTGCACAGCAAGCGTCTCGTAGGTCTTCCTGGTAGCCGTCTGTCATGAATGTTCTATGTTATTCTAATGTTCTAGACCAGAGGAGGTATCATCAGTCAGATCAGCTTCATGGAGTTAATCACTCTGCAGTCCAATGATCCCAAAGTGCAGCTCTTATCTCCCCATATTAATAATCACACTAGCTGGCAGATCGTAACCCCTGGTTAAAATCATTTGCACAGAAACTTGCACGATTCCCTATTTTTGAATGTGAATTATTGATGCAGAGGTTTATTGTGCCAAATTTGTTTATCCTTGGGTTTATTTTCATGTTTCATGTTTATTGTTAATTTGTAGGTTTATTTTTTTTGTTTATTGTTAATATTTAGGTTTATATTATAGCTTAAATTTGTCTATGTTTTGTAAATTTTTAGGTTTGTTGCATATTGGCATTTTTTTTTAATTATTATTCTTATTGCCTATTACTCTATCCTCCCCTCCAGCCACACACTGCTTCCCCTACGTGAAGAAGCGCATTGCGGTGATGTACCAGCACCAGTCGGACCTGAGCCCCATCGAGGTGGCCATCGATGAGATGAGCTCCAAGGTGGCCGAGCTGCGGCTGCTGTGCTCGACCTCCGAGGTCGACATGATCCGGCTGCAGCTCAAACTGCAGGGCAGCATCAGTGTGCAGGTACAGAGGACCGGGAAGGGTGGTCCCTATTACCATAGACGCTTCTTCCACCAAGGAACTAACAGGAACTAAGTGAAGGAGGCATTTTGGAAATGAGGAACCTTCTGAAAGGAGAACCTTAGAAGTGCTTTCCCACCCCACCTAGGGACTGGGACTGTCGCATCGGTCGCTGTATTTCGTGTTCTGGCTTTCCATTTTCTTTGATAAAACAAACAAAGTCAGGGGAAGCGAGTACTACTGTCGTAGAAAAATCCCCTGCACGCATGTAAATTTAATCTGATGTACCCATGTGTGAGATAAATCGATAATGTATCGATTACACAACAACTTCTTGTCTAAACTTAAGTTTATTTTAGATGTTTGCAAGCATCGGAAACACAGTGTGAGCCAAAAGAGCTCACTACAACATAGTGTCTGAGAGGATCTGAGAAAGCACACGGTTTTTGTATAATTCTTAAAAGGGGAGAATGGAATCCGCTGCCACTGTTTAGTCTGCCAAGAGGTGGTACGATGGAGCAGACATTCTCAAAACACAAGGAGCAAGGAGACATCCGTTGGCTATCTCATTGCCGTGGTTACATGGTTACAAGGTCGACATATTACAGTTCACTTCAGGACCTGAGAGCTTCACTACTTTTCTGCATAATATGTGCTGCATATTAAAGTGGTAAACCATACATTTCAGTAACACAAATCAATAGAGGTATGAGACTATATTAAGAAATTTTCATCACACTACGATCAAGTAGAGAGTGTTATATTGGTATTTAAAAATGGCCGCTGGTATGCTTGGTGATTCTAGCATAGCTTCCATTTGACCACTACACTACGACAAAATCTGCCCCAATGCTTCCCGTTGTCCAGGAAAGTACCACCTCATTTGCGGGGACTTTTTTGGGACCAATTTCAGAGCTATGTTCCTCCTGTGGAGCAAGGCCTAAGTTCCTGGTTCCTGAAATGGTTCCTGTGTTGGAAAAGAGGCTCATATGTCATGGATGGACTGGTACTGTCCAGCTCATTATTTTCCCTGGACAATATATATGTCATATAATTTAGAATTACATTTATTTACCAAGGTTCAGTGAACTGTAAGACAATACATAATACAGTCACAGTGCAGGCTCTCCACTGATTAAATTAAAAACTGCTTTTACAACTTAAAAATGACCAATACAAATGACCCATGAAAAAACTCTACTCCACTGCTACAATCTGAAATGGTGTTGTCCATTCATCCCATCAGCCGTCATACTTCGTAAGATGTCCATACTGTATGGTTCCCTTATCAACATAAATCCATATCTTATTACACATATGACTCATCACACATTGACGTAACAACACTTGATACAGATTTTGCCCTAACCCTTTTTATTATCACGGACCAGATCGCAGCGCACAAAATGTTCACGGACCGTGGGGGGGGGCTGGACTAAGAGAGTGACTGAGAAAGTCTCCCGGTTACGCACAGGGCTCTTTTTGTTTAATACAATTAGGAAACGGAGGACAATAAATACATTTTTGTTTGGAGGAATGGGGACGCGCAGCGGAGATTTACCTGTGGTTGGGAACCTCTGCTGTATAGTACTTACTTTATAGTACCACGCCCCAGTATTGATCCTGTGCACTGCAAGTACACAAACTGACTGAAGAGCAAAATATGGATAAAAGTTATTACGTTTGGACTAAATTAAGACGATAGCTCCAGTGTAGACAAACAACAGAAACTCAAGTTGCTATTACTTGATATCTGACATGCTCAATATGGCTCTTGATATGGGAGTTTTGTGTTGGGGATATTGTCCTAAATACTGGTCAAACACCAGTACTGGTCCAACCCCAACAGTCATCCATCCAGCCAAGGGTTTGATGGTGGAGCGCTATGATGGACACATGTGCCGTCCAGTCGCAGTCCTTGGGCACTAAATTGAATCCGTCCTCAGGTCCTCTGGAGCCTAAACTCATGACTTTCCTAAATATTTCTCAGGAAAAATCTTTTATTAAAAGATGACAAGATGGGACACGCTATTATCTTTCAAAAGCCGACACACGGTCAGGGCCTCGATGCTGGACTCGTTGCTTTCACGCCGATGAATCCAATTGTTGAACGCTTGTTTTCGACCTTTGACCTTGAGCTCCCCATTTCCCCCTCCAGGTGAACGCGGGTCCGTTGGCCTACGCCCGGGCCTTCCTGGATGACAGCAGTGCCAAGAAATTCCCTGACAACAAGGTCAAACAGCTGAAAGAGGTGTTCAGGTACGCCCAACCCCCACTGTCCTCTGAGTGACCTGAGAAAGGCAGCGATCAAACCAGCGTCCACTGAACCGGACGGCGTGTGTTTCTTTTCAGGCAGTTTGTGGACGCCTGCGGCCAGGCGCTGGGGGTGAACGAGCGTCTGATCAAGGAGGACCAGCAGGAGTACCACGACGAGATGAAGCTCAACTACAGAGACCTGGCCCGAGAGCTGTCCAGCATCATGCAGGAGCAGGTACCCGCCAACAGAAATGAACAATAAAAACTAAACTTGATCTTAAAACATCAACAAATCATCTTACACCGACAAGCGACTCAAGGGCTTGAAAGTTGAGTAACAACAACTACTTCCCATTATGTTGCATCAGCTTCAGGCTTCTCCTCCAACCCCTGCAATATTTGGACATGTTTTGAATTAAGCGTTTGAATAAGATGATTTGTGATCAAATAACTGTGGACTTCTTCATTCATCCGTTATTTTATCAGAAATATGGGGATGCTACTTGAAGTCAAATTAATGGAATGTTGCTGCTACCGCTTAAAAAAATTACTTTTTGCTGCTCAATCCAAATCCAAGTTTCGGTTTCTGACAGAATATTTCTGTAAAACAAAAACTCATAAGAAATGCGTTTTTTTTAAAGCCGCTGCAAATCCAGTAACTCTTCTGCCAAAATCACAAATCAAAACAATTTCTGCATAATCCTGAATGGACTAACTACTGCTAGTAGTGCTTAGTGTTACTGCTTAGTCATAACTTTAGGAGCTCAGGGTTCTGCTGTTCCATGCTGTGATTGTAAACACTGTCAGTTTGTATAAATCCATCCTCCAAACTGCTGATGTACAATAACCATTTCAAGCCGCTGCTCTCTCGCATTTTCCCCCGATTTTCCAAGCTGCGAGATTCCCAAACTGCGTCACCATGTTACTAACCACCTTTTCCTCTCCTGCTTCCTTTGTGCTGCCCTGAGCAGATCGGATGGTAAAGCTGGTTTTCTGGTTATTATTATTATTTCTGCGCTTGAGTTTACTTTGCGAGTTCATTTCAGTTCACAACTAGGGTGAATAAAGATAGAATAAAGACATATATATTTATCTATAATGTAATAATAATAAAAAATAGTTTTTGTCAATTATTATTATTAATGTTTTTTTTTTACTATATTTTAGATCAACCCCTTCGACGACAGCACCAGGAACGCTCTCTCCGACTCTCTGGGAATCTTCAACGCCATAAGCGGCACGCCCACCAGCTCCAACCCGCACGGCTCCTCCTCCATGCTCTGAATGAGTGAATGAATGAATGAGTCGTTCATTCATGTTCAACCCAATTCATTCATTCATTCATTCGTTCCCAGCCAGAGTTCCTCTTTGACCTGAGGGAACCATGCAATAGCAAAGCTTAGACAACCAAAGGCAAATTTTAGACGGGGTCAATTTCGTTAAAGAACAACTTTGCTGTGAAGGATTGGATTTTTTTTGGGGGGGGTTGTTTTGTTTTTCACTGTCATTTCAACCGCCTCCCATCGATCATTTCTTATGGACGAAAACAAACGCTAAGAATGATCAGCAGCGACTATGCTGAACTCTGTTTTATCATTGTGTTTCTGTTATAGCCCAGATCCATGTACTGTACAGTATTTTGTATCAAAGTGTTAGAAAAAGCCACTAAATGAAACATAGACACATTCCTCTGTTTAAAACGTTATTTTTAATCTCATTATTTTTTCTATTCCTCTCCATTGAGTGAATATGGATTTTCATAAATGCAGTAAAATGTGTCAGATGAAGTCTTTTCTCTGAGATTTAAATCATATACTGTATTTTAGACTAATGGATGGAATGAGCATCATCAGGCGGTTCTTACCTTTCTTCTTGAAGAGAAAACTGTGTGCAATATTTTGTACTTTTTACTGAGGTTACCTACTGCGCCGCACAACACTCTTGCCAAAGAAAATGAAAAAAAGAAAAAAAAACCTGTGCAATGACAAGGGTGTGACGATATGCCTTTTTTTTTTAAATTAAACCTTCTGATTTCTTTTTCTGTCAAATCTGTGTCTTTTTATTATCGCTGAAATAATAAGAAAAAAAGCTTCTTTTATATCACATAACTTCTATTGTAAATATGTCCCAAAACTTTTAAATAAATGAAATCTACAGATCTTTTGTTTGTTTCATTTGTCTGTTCTATAACACACCGTCACACACAGATAAAGAACATTTTTATTATAAACGATGTTTGTGTTTTTTGGTGGTGGACCCAGTGACCAAACAATGGAAACAGCACATGCATAACATTAACTATGTTTCTGATAAACTACCAGCAAAATAATGTATCAAATATGGGATTTTTAACACAAACAAATCTTTTGCATTACTACTTTAATGTTGTACTTTAATGTATCCTACAATTAAACACCACAGTATAAACCATATTGTCAAATGCCAGTGAATCAAATGACGACTTCCCTTTTAATTGCTTATAAAGCTTTAAAATAAGTTATAACCACTTTACATTAGAAGTGCTTTACTACATATGATTGCTGTGAATATTGACAACGATGTTATCAGCTTCAAAATAAAAGCTCCAATAACGATCATCACCATATCCTACAATATCTTATCAGTTTCTTATTACATTTCATTTCAAATTGGACCAGATAAAGTTTTAACTTTTTTAGTATTTTTCTCTTTGACCCCTAGAAATAGTAGGATGGTTATCTGATGATGAAATCCACTTTAAAGCCGTTTCAGTTCCAGCCTTATCTCCACAGCAGCCACTACAGACCAAACAGTCAGTTGCTATCAGAGCGGAGCCACATGGGGCATTGTAAGACATTTTATATACATTTATATTTATATAGTAGTATTTCTATTTGAAAATGACCATAGGAAAATGGACAGATCATATATTATTATTATTATTATTATTTCCAAGTTGGAGTTATTGTGCATTTTAATGTTTTGTAATATGTCTATCATACTTATTTAGATGAATATAAATTGAATTATTTAGATATAGGGTTTGTATCCTTGCAGTTGAAGATTAATTAATATAAATCAGTTAAAAAAGGTAATTTTAAGGCAAGTTTTATTGCCTACCTATGGTATGAACATTTAGAGGATGTAATAATAACTAATTATAATACTAATTCTAATAATAGTAATAATAATTGTACAAATATAATATAATATTATAATATAGTACAACATTTTGATTGGTGAGAACAATGTTGTTATTGTAGATCATTTACATATGTACAACAAGTGTGTGTGTGTGTGTGTGTGTGTGTGTGGAGGTGAATGCAGGATGCTGACTCCCATAAAACCCCTGCT
>OMKR01103615.1:0-11007 GCA_900302355.1 Cyttopsis rosea | reverse complement strand
ATTTGTGTGCATCAGGCAGACAGTGGAATTGCTGTACTATAGATGCAGCTTCCTTAGAAAATAAAAAATAAACAAAACAACCTACCTACATTAAAATCCCAGTTACACACCTCTAGCTAACAGGCAACGGCAAAACTGCTTTAAGCAAGACAAAAAAAACTAGTAACTAACTAACTCAATAAAGATTGTATTAATTCACAACCAAACAAATTTTTCAGACATTTTATAAAATAAAATAAAATGAATCCCCTGACTTCAAAGCTATGCTTCAAAGTAAAAAGTGGAGTCAAAAAGTACTATATTTGCCTTTCAGATGTAGTGGAGTAAAAGTTTCCAAAAAAATTCATTCTCAAGTAAAGTACTTGAAAAATGTACTCAAGTACAGTACTCAAGTAAATGTACTTCGTTACTGTCCACCACTGCTTGTTAGATAGAACTGGGTGATTTCAGTTTGATGGGAAAACATCTGATATTTTAACCATCCAGAAGGGGGTGCCACAGAGCTCGGTACTTGGTCCACTTCTGCTCACTATATTAACTAGTGCAGTGCCCTTGCAGGAAACTTATTTTGACTGCAGAGAAGACCAAAATGATGCTTTTCTCCAAATCTAAGTTGAAACCTCAGACTCTTCCTTCCATTACAACAATGCAGAGCAGGCAAATTGAGAGGGTTTCAATATACAAGTACCTGGGTTTCTGGTTAGATAAGGATCTGAGTTTTAAGCCCCACAAAGATGGAAAGTTTAGGCTTAAACTGGGTTTTTTATGTTCACAATAAGTCGTGTTTTTCCTTTAATTAACACAAGAAAACAACGTGTTCCAGCTACATTTATTCCTCTTTTGTATTATGGACAAGCAGGGGAAAAAAACGATGCCGCAACACTCCGCAACAATGGCATGGGCATGAGGGAAAACAATCATCTCTATGGGACAAATGGCTGACAAATGGAATATATATACATTATGATGTTTTCAACAAGAATAGGTCATTCCAAGAACTTAAAGAACAAGTCAATCTTTTCTGGAAATATTTACAAGTAGCATTGTAGGAGGAGAATATGCTTCAAATGAATGTATTGTTAACTGTGTTAAACTCATGATGACCTCTCAGCTTCTCAATGTTGGAAAGACTTGTTAGTTAGTCATAACATAGGCTACAATTAGTTAATTATGAATTTGATAAGGTGGCGTGTACAAAATTCGTATCAACCGACAGACAGGTTTCCCTTTTATTTTTAAATGTCAATGTCCATGCATTCCAGCAAGTGTCTTGTTGGCGATGAAATTCCAATGAGATTTTGTTTTGTTTGTTTTGTTTTTTAACATCTGACTTGTACAATCTTAACAAGTAAAACAGTCTTCAACTTGTAAGAACTTGAAAGAAAAAGGGGATGGGGCTGGTGGGCAGGCTTAACAACAGCAATGGAATTGGCAGAAGTTTTAAAGGAGTTTGAAGTACCTACTAGGTTTCCAGTCAATGGGTGGGGAAACACTATCTGGGGGATGGTATTTATACTGAGGTGCAGAGGCTGATCGGTGCAGATCTACTGTAGCAGGGAATGAGTTATGGCGAGGCTTGACGTCACAGAGACATTTCACGGCGTTTCCTTCCCGGGACACTTGCACACAAAGGAGTCCCTGGAATGGGCTCTCGGATTCCCCTTCCAGGAGACAGACGTCGTCATCGTTTCATACCCAAAGTCAGGTAAGGACCGAAGAGGACCTGGAATACAGACTGAAGTTCTGTGCTGGAAATGTGCTCATGTTGCTCAAGTAATTGCTGAACATGTAATTCTACTGTATCATTCGACATAGAATTGCCTGCAGGATTCTTATGATAAGCAAATTAGTTAGATTAGTTGGCCAAGTAGGCCTACAGTACCTTCACACATAGGAGGAATTGATCAACAAGTTAAATTTTGAGCTATAGAGCCAAAATGCACCATGTATGTCAATGTATCTAAACAACTTTTAGGGACCACATGGATGCAGGAGATTGTCACTCAGATAACCAGAAGGGGGGACCCCCACCTGTCACAAACGGTTGAAAACTGGGCGCGGGCACCTTGGCTAGAACAGCACTACTGTGCAGCGGTCCTGGAGGTGTCTTCCCTGGAGAGCAGGTTCCTTACCACCCACCTGCCCTACCACCTCCTGGGCCCAGCTCTTCAGGGCTCCAAAGCCAGGGTTAGATTACTCATTTATTTTTAAAATTATTTTCAGATTATGCCGCTTTCGTGAATATTTGAGCATGTCGATCTCGCTGGGTTCGACAGGTGATCTACGTGAGCAGGAATCCTAAAGATGTGTGCGTGTCCTACTTCCACTTCCACAAGATGGCCAACTTTCTTCCTGGGCCGGGCTCATTCCAAGACTTTTTAAACAGCTTCTTGGAGGGCACACGTGAGTTCAAAATACACTGTCAGATTAGATACTCTGGCCTCAAGTCCGTCAATTGACTCTCAGCAATATGATGTGTGAGATTATTTTCATTTTGTTACAGTGCATTATGGGTCTTGGTTTAATCACGTCAAAGGCTGGACCAGTCAGACAGCCGCCGCCACGCTCAATTTGCTCTACATCACCTACGAAGAAATGTCACTGGTAAAGGAGGGTTACTCATCATATTTCTAATGACTATTCATACCGGATTTACTTGGTTTTATGCCATAAGGTGACACTTGTTGGAATTGTAAAATTGTAGACAAAGAAAGTTTGATAAGATGAAAAAGAAGAACGAACAAGTCAGTTGATTGTAATCCTCTATTTGAGTCAAAGACAAATAGGTATAATTAGGAATACACAGATACAGATGCTGGTATGAGTATAGGTCCATAAGGCCAGGCTTTTTGACATTTTAGAAGAAAGTCTGATGTTAAAATCAAATCATAGGCTGCACACAGTGGACAAAAATAGTTCCAAATGTAGCTACATTTAAGACATCTAAGATATTTTGGTTTTTATTGTTATTTGCTATAAAGGTGTAAGATGTGTTGCTCAAGTAGCTCAGCTTTTGAGATGCTGGAAGGTGTACTGTATTTCCCTAATTTCACAGGAGCTAGGCTAGTCGATTCCACCTGCAGCCTTGCATTGTGCAAACAAAGTTAGCATGCAAGATAGATAGACAAAAAGCAAATTTTCCTCAAAAATATCCCTTTAAAGTTTAGGAACTTGTTTCGGCTGTGAAAAAGTGTTATCTTTTCATGCCTATAGATTTAATATCATCTGTTTTAGGACTTGCAGAATTGCATCAAGCGGATAAGCTCCTTCCTGGGTTGCTCCCTAACAGAAGAAGAGGTCAACAGCTGTGTACAACACTGCAGTTTCAGCACCATGAAAAACAACCCCAAGACCAACTACACTCAGATCCCTCAAGAAATCATGGACCACAGCAGAGGGTCCTTCTTCAGGAAAGGTGAGACCCTGTTTGTTCCACGCTCCTGTTAGTTCCTACACTATTGTTGATGTCCACACTTGCTCTGAACTGCAACTGTTTGTGTCTCTTTAGGGGTGGTTGGCGACTGGAAAAGCACCTTCACGGTCGAACAAAGTGGTCATTTTGACAGCGTCTACAAGAGGCAAGAGTGTTCTCTAGACTTTGTGTGGGAGAAGCCTGCTGAGGAACAAGGGGGCTCCAAGGGGACATCGCCCGACCTCCACTCAGCCTGAGAAGACCAGCGACGATGTGTACACAGAAATTGGAGGGATAAATTGCAACATAGGACAATATTTCTTTGACAAATACCTCGATATAGATAATTTGACTATATTTTGGGGGATGTCCATCTTTTGCTTTCATAAGATATTTACACGCAACAAATATATGAGAAGCGATCATTAATAATAAGGATATTATGACCAAGCCTAGGCAGGTAGAACTAGTCTATAAAATTCAGAACCAAATGAAATGCACAGGGTAAACCTACAGCCCTGATACACACACAGGGCGTGTTTTTCATTGCTGAGGGTGGTTGAGTCTCGAAGTGGGGGATTAATTATATTTGGTGATTTTTCTGCTTGACGGGTTTAACAGGTGCACAAGTGCCAGGTGACGTGGGAGGTAGGTAGCGGGTATCTGGTGTCACGGAGCCTTATTCTCACTGATCACCGCACTATTAACAGATTTGAAGAATAGACTTACGCCTCACCTGTTCAGCAAACAGCCTCTTTTTATCCATATTTCGATTTTTTTTCCTAAGTGTGTACGAACAGCCCTACTGCATTTCTAGTCGGGTTTGAGATCCCAACAATCCCTAATGAGTGTGGGTTCGAGCCCAGACATGTTGAAGTGTGTAGGCCTGTTTGGAATTACTTCATTGTCTTCAATAGCTGTTTTAGGTTTTTATTTCTATTGTTTATATTCTCCTTTACTTTTATCTAATGCCTCTCTTATGCCTTATGTCAAGCACTTGGAATTCTCCTTGTGTATACAATGTGCTCTACAAAATAAATCATGCCTTTCACAAAGCAGTTAAAAAGTGTCAAGTTATTTGCAGGGTGCAAATATCATGTGGAAATGAGATATCATGTGGAAGTACTTTGAGAAATAGCCGCAGGATAAACTAACCTGCAGTACCTGTAAACCTCACTACTCTTGTAACTCATTGGAGACGATTGGGAGAACACGAGAGAATAGTTTGTGCATCATGCATTCATGACTTTTTGGACGCATTTGGACTCTTTGACTGACTTCATATTTTCTGAAAGGACATTTATGATGTTTTATTGTTTTATTGCCATTTATCTGTTAATGGTCCTCCAGATCTGTGAAAATGAAGCTCCGTGTGACTACAGTTCATGAAAAACAATATTTTAATGGGGTAAAAACAAAATCCTTTGTCCTTTGTTTAGATTCCTTTTGTCTGGTTTTGCACAATGGGAGGATCAACTCATAGTCCAATCAACTCAACTGCCTGCAACCGCTGCAAAAGGACATGAACTATGTTCTCTCTGTAAAAGTTATCACCCATCGTTGCTGAGGGGTTAAGAGATTGTACAGCAGTGTAGGATGTTTTGTGTGCATAGTATAGCAGGTAGATACTGTAGTATCAGAATCACAATGAGTTTATTCCGCCAAATACATTTGCAAATTTACAAATTTGCCATGGTGAGGATTGGTGCATTTCTTTGTTTAATTAGACAATTTGATTATTAATTATATATTAATTATATTAATTAGGCATTTAGCATAAAAAGCTTAACAGTCAGAATTTTTTTTTTAATTATTATTAGTTTACTTATTTTATTTATATTGATTTTACTTTTTGTTCTATTTTATTGTATACAATAAAATAGAAAAAAACGTAAAATAAAAGAGTACATTTGCGAATTTACTAATTTGTCATGGTGAGGATTGATGCATTTCTTTGTTTAATTAGACAATTTGATTATTAATTATATCTTAATTATATTAATTAGGCATTTAGCATAAAAAGCTTAACAGTCAGAATTTTTTTTTAATTATTATTTTATTAGTTTACTTATTTTATTTATATTGATTTTACTTTTTGTTCTATTTTATTGTATACAATAAAATAGAACAAAACGTAAAATAAAAGAGTACATTTGCGAATTTACTAATTTGTCATGGTGAGGATTGGTGCATTTCTCTACAGACAATTAGCATTAAAAAAAAGCTTAACAGTCTGAATAAATATATAAATAATATTTTATTATTATTTTTCTTATTTTATTTATATTGATTTTACTTTTTATTTTATTTTATTGTATTATTATTATTATTATTATTATTATTATTATTAATAATAATAATAATAATAATAATAATAATAATAATAATAAATGTCATTGTGAGATTGATAGTACAATAAAATAGAACAAAAAGTAAAAGAAAAATGATGTGTGTGTATGCATGTGTATGACTGAGAGGTTTGTTTTATTTAGATTAGTCAAAGGTAGTCAGTGTAGAAAAATGGTAATACACATACACATACACATACACATACACATACACACATACACACACACATACACATACACACACGCATACACACACACACACACACACACACACACACACACACATACACACACATACACATACACACATCTACACACATACACATACACACATATACATACACGCACCTACACACACACATGCACACACACACATGGTAGAACAGGGCTCTATTATATTCTTTATCAAGGTGGCCTTGAAGAACCCTAGACAAGTGCCCAGCTGCTTCTCACATCACCCCTAACCTCTCGTAGCTACAAAATCTGCTTGCTGTCTGTATTCTGTGTTCATTTTCATAAAACTGAGACTGCTGTGTGTCGTTATCTTCAACTTCTCTTAATTAAACAATTGTGAGAATATCTGTTTGGAGTCACAGCATTACTTTGCTTGCCAAACATCTGTTCTGTATCCTCAAGCGGTTAGAGAGAAAATAACCATCATCAGCAAATAAGTGAAGATGAAGATTCATTTATTAATCACACATTTACCACGCACATGCGGAGGGTGACACACACACACACATGCAGGGAGTGGTGAACGATGAGATACAGTCTCTGCTTTTATCCCATCCTGGCCATCCTTCCTCCAGGGGCAGCCAGGAGCAGTGGGCAGCTCTCACTTCGTCGGCGCCCGGGGACCAATTCCAGGTGGTGGGTCCACGTCGTGGTCAGGGACAGGACAGGAAGTGTTCTGCATGTTTTTTGTTTTTTTTTTAGTCTGGGTCCTTATGTTGGAGGAGACCCATGTGAACATGGGGAGAACGTGCAAACTCCACACAGAAAGGCCCCTGATCGGGAGATAACCCACCGGAGCACGGTGCCAACAGTGCCTCAGGCGGGAATCGAACCCAGGACCTTCTTGCTGTGAGGCCACCGTGCCACCAGTGTGCCAATAAGTGTTCCCAGTGACCCCTTGTTTCTTCATTAGTGATGGGCTGGGTTTTGAGTGGAGTGCCCACTCCCTGTTTTCTGCAACTGACCACCGTTATGTGTTGTGACTCACAACAAGGAGCAGCATTGTGTCTTTTTTTCTTGATTTGTCCAAAGCTTTTGACACTGTTGGTGCAAAGGTTTGCCAACATGGGGTTGTCGGGTCAGGTGAGCTATCTGTTAGCAGTGGTGGACAAAGTACACAACTCAGTGTTGGAAAGACTAGGCTACAATTAGTTAATTATGAATTTGATAAGGTGACGTGTACAAAATTTGTATCAACCGACAGACAGGTTTCCCTTTTATTTAAAAATGTCAATGTCATGTTGGGGATGAAATGCTTTCTCTTCGTGACAATTCTCAACAGTGCAAAGTTTCAAAGTTTCAAAGCGTTTTATTTGTCAAATGTACAGTACAACACAAGGTCATTCTGGACAATGAAATTCTTGTGGCAAGGCAAGCAACAACTACGTAGTGCAGACAAATCGGAGCAAAACAAGTTAAAGTGACTTGCAAACAAGTTAAAACCAAAATGTATCAAATTAAGAAATTAAGAAAGAATATTCACAAACATTAAGATGAGTGTACAAAAATAGGAAAGGTAAGCACAAAATAGAAGAAAAGGTAGCTAGGAGGCAGCACATCTGGGCCGTCTGGTCGTCATCATGATAGAAAATGTATGGATGTTTCAGCATTTAGAAATGTTTCAACGCCAACATGATCCATGTTTTTTTTGTAATAATTCTTTTGGAGGCTTCCTTAGGTTGACTTTGATCAAAAAGAAAGACTATTGGACGACTATCTTGAGGAATATATCACATATCACATTATTATTACCTGTCAGCTGTCAGTCGGCTGGGCATGCAACACATGGTATTTGTACGCCATTGCATCTAAGAGTTAATCTGCAAGTGGAGTTCAAATTCTCAACCTGCAAAGCCGCTCTCTTTATTAATCATCATGAACTGCTTGCAATAACTCCGTCCTTTGGATGACATGTGAGATGACAAGAGCACAGCATTTCCCACTCTTTGGAGAACAATCTAACCATGTTTTGATCAGCTAAACAACTAATCATCATGCTTCTCCAAGAGTGAAACAAATAAACATAGAAACAAACAACAACATTTACTTGACAAAACATAATTAAGTTGACGAAAACTGGAACAGCAATTATGGCACGTGGCCTCTTGCTGTGGTAGTTATAGCAATAAAGGAGAAGAAAGGAGAAAGACATAACAGGAGGGTGTTCAGAGGAATGTGTGAAGCAGATCCTGGCAGTGTGCGTGTGCATGTGTGTGTGATGTGTCTACCCAGGAGTGCACGGGATTGGTCCCAATTACTTCTGGTGTATGACGTCAGAAATATATTGTTGTGCCTCCAAGCAGCAGAAAAGGCCACAGACACCCCACGGCCGCAAGAACAGCCCACCCTCATGCGCACTCACAAGACACACCCGCAAGTGCAGAACCCGGGCCGCACCCGCCGACAGGTCGACACCCCGCCAGAACCATGCTCACCCACAGCCCATGCAAAGGCGAGGCCTGCCATACCCAGTGTTGGGGAAACTACTTTGAAAGCATAGCTTTGCAAGCTACCAATTAGTTCACACTGGAAGAAGTTGAACTACAGTAAAGCTACCCTAGAGAAACATCTAGTTTGGTTAACTTAACTTAACCTTAGAAAAAGTAGTTCAAACTACTTTGTAAAAAAAATAATCAAATTGACAATGTACATGTGATATGAAATATATCAATTCAGTCGTTCGACTCCCACAGCAGATTTTTTATCTATCTGGGAGTGGACTGTGCTCTCGCTGGGCTCACGGATTCGCTGCTGTGCGAGGCCTGCCGCGCCATACCAGTTGCGGAGCAGGTCCACCGCAGCAAGTACTTTACAGAAAGCGTGCCGCTGAACCAGGGCGTCACGGAGATGTGGACGCTGTTTCCATTCCTTCCACGAAGGATAGATTCACTGCCTTGCTGGCTGACAGGACGTATGTCCTGGCAATCCAAGCTGCAGCGGCGACATCGAACATGGCAATGCTTCTGAGGCAGAGACGGTGTCTAAGGCTTCCGCCGCTATTCTTCACCTCTCCCAGGCGCAGGACGCATGCAAGGGCCGTGTTACCCAGACACATCTCTGGTTGTCCCGGACCGCCATGAGCGAGTCAGAGAAAGCGGCGCTGATATATGTGCCCATCCCCGAGATGGGGCTGTTTGGAGGTGCTCTCATCGAAACCACAGAGCGCCTCAGGACAGGAGACAGCTCTCCTTACACCTGCCGTTGGCGCCCTATGGCAGCCACCGGAACGAGCGTTACAGCCATAGCTGTCGACTCGCGTCCACGCCGCACAAGAGTCGTTGCCTCATCGTCGTCCACATGCCTCGTCCAAGCAGGTTACCACAGCTGCGCGAGGGCAGTGCCCCTCGTGGGACATGCAGCCATGCAGCCCGCGGTGCACATTGAGACAGAGACAGGAACAGCAGAGAAGGCTTATCCACATGACCCACTCCTGGCTAAGGCCGCAGGCGCTGCAGTCACAGGACCCTAACCTCCCGACCACTCACAATGCCGTGCTTCGGCATCTCAGTCTCACATGTCACACCGAACCACCGGCGAGGCCAGGGCCCGGGCATGTTCACACACCGTGGCTGTGGCTGCATCGCACTCCAAGGAGACGTGCACGTTCCCGGCAGCACGTGATCATCCCTATTATGACAGGCCCCCTTGGGCTGTGTCCCTCCCCCCCAGGCTGGGACCAGTGGTGGTGTCAGGGATCTGGTGGAGTGTTTAGCGAACACCCCCAGCTGGCTGCTCGACCCTTCTGCAAGCGCAATGCCAGGTGGCGTCTCCTCTGCCTGTTGTCCCAGTGGATGAACAAGACACTGTGAGGGGGTTAGGCGTTACAATTCCACTGGATTCCACTACCCTTCCAAGGCGTGGTGTGGATGGTGATGAGGTCATCGGAGAAAGCTGCAGCTCTGGACACACAAATAGCAGTTCTCCTCCGCAAGGGAGCTGTGACAGTGGTGAGCTTTGGAATAAAGGGTTTTACTTAAACCACTTCATAGTTCCAAAGCGTACGGGGGGCATGCGTCCGATCCTGGATCTACGCACACTGAATCGCCAGCAGCCCATGTAGTAGTGCCATTGGGCCTCCTGCACATGCGCAGTATCCAACAATAGTTTGGAGGGCTCCGGTTGAACCTGGGGTGCCACCGACTGCTGGGGGCCAACGGCAGCAGACATCTTTTTAAAACCTTGCACATGCACATATTAAATATATTATACTGAGACAGTTTGGATGAGATGTGTTCAATATTGGATTGTAAGTATCAATAATGACTAAGCAAACAAACATACAATATCTATCACAGAGTCCACTAGTGGCTCATACTGTAAATAAAATAAATTCACTACGGACAATTGAGCAGTGGAAAATGTGGCTGATAGACTTGATAGAGTGATAGAGTTCCCAGTATCTGTGGTATTGTTGCCTGCTGAAAAGCCTCTGTGCATTATCCAGCACAGTAAATATGAGAGAGAGAAAGTGGAGTGTGTGTGTGTGTGTGTTGGAGGGTCTGGCTATTAGAAGGGTTTAAACGCCTCAGTTTCCCAGCGACGGGTAAGAAAATATGCCGCCCAGCAGCTGAGTACACACGCCGCCTTCGACCGGGCCAAGACAAACATTGATAGACAATTCGTTGGAATCGTTTTCGTTTCAACGCCACACTTTCTTATTTGATCACCGAATTCGGCCGGCTTGTCAACAAGTGACAATGCATGTGACTGGACAGCAAGTGCCGCGGCGTCCCACCTGAATGTGACGCAGAACAGAAACAGCGTTTGTTTACCGTGCGTGACAGGAGAATGACACCTGGAGATCCAGCTCTGATATATACAGTATATATACTGTATACAGTATATATATGTATCCAGTATATATATGTATATATATATATATATATATATATATATATATATATATATATATATATATATGTATACAGTATATATATATATATAGACGGAAGGCCTGCCCAGGAGAGCCATCCTTGCACAATAGCTAGGAGGCCTACGAACTAACTAATAGCC
>OMKR01103612.1:0-11543 GCA_900302355.1 Cyttopsis rosea | reverse complement strand
CCCCCCCCCACACCCCGCACACACACACACACACACACTACATCTGAAATGGCATACTTCTTTTCAGCACTTGTGATGTCAGGTGATGACGAGAGATTGCGTAGATATTTTTGCAGCCGTCTTCCCCTCACAATGCATTGTGGGATACACTTGCCAGCGTACGGTGCAGTGTTTGCATACTACTATTTCAGTGGATGTAGTATCAGTGTCATCCTGGTACTTAAGGCCTCATCCACAGGTATTCAGATATTTCTGAAAACTTTTTTTTCTCTGTTTAAAAATAAAAAAACCCCGTCCACACGAGAACGCAAAAACTATTTAAAATGCTCACATGAGCACCAGTAGTGGTGATAATAAGTCATAAAACTTTAGAAGCGTGCGTATTGAGCATGCGTATTGAGCGCACAAATTGAGCGTGCGTATTGAGCGTACGTATTGAGCTTGCGTACTGAGTGTCTTCTTGAGCGGCGCGATCATACTATTCAGACACAACACTGTATGGGAGCTATTCCTAAAGCTGGAAAAACTTTTAAACTTCCAATGGAGACACGGCGAACAACACCACGGTCGTCGGCCGTCGCTCGTAGGTTCCCGACGCACGCGCAAATGCGAAAGTTGAGGTCCTGACGTCAGCGTTTTTAAGACGCTCCGTTTTCCGTGGATTTATGTGGACGAGTAAAACGCAGGTTTCGAAAAATCTTCACAGTGGGAAGGTGTTTGCCAACAGCTTTTTGTAATTATGCTCTCTATGAAGGCGAGGAAACTGATTGATGCTGCACCGAGAATAAACAGGAACAGGCAAATGATCTATTCCATCTTATAAACAGCCTCGTTGACTCATTCCCTAAATTTAATTTGGAGAAACAGACGGCTATTAAGTGCATGCAATCCAACATGAGCTCTGCAGCAGGTGCCTGTGAAAAGATGCGGCCTGGTATTGACATCATCAGTTCTTCTTGGATAAACGTGTTTCATGAGGTTCATGTTTGAAATGAAAGCGCATTTTGCTGGACAAGGTGAGAAAATAGCATTGAAACGCCATTGAAGTCATAATTAGTCAAAGATGGTTTGCAGAACATATTCCGTGCTCAGACTTAAAAGTTCCACTTTTTGGTAAAAAAAACTTTCAAAAAGACACCTCCCTTTCTCTAGTAGGATAGCTGAAGCCCCAATCTCTCAGTGTTGAAGTTGTTCTGGTGATGCTCGTCACATTCAGTCGGGGGAATCTACGGTGAAGACGTCCCAGCGTCCCAGGCTCCTCTTCCCTTCCACGGTCTATTCATATTTTGTCGTCTATCATTTCATCCTCTGCCAACCTCCCGCTCCCTCGGCTTGCCAGAAGCGCTTACATAACCAAGATCTCGGTTCAGTTTAGGTCTCCTTGCATGCGGTTCCTTACTGAGATACGATTTACATCTTCATTTGCATGAAATTGGCTCAACTTTGGATTGCACCGTTGACTAGAAAGAAAGAAATCGGGAACCCCAGCCTGAATGGCGTAGTGCCAATTCATGTACAATACACAACAAATGGGAGATGTCGACATGGTACAAAATGCCCGTGGCTCTTCGCGGTTACAGTCCAGTCACAACATCTCTCCCAGGTTGAGCGGCTCAATCTAAACTTAACAAACTCCCAGGATGCTTTGCATGACTAACTCCTCTTCTCGGTCTGACGGGCATCAAATATGCGCTGGTGCTAAGGTGAGCATTGTGTAGCACTGACCCTCTAAACTCTCGAGCTGCGCAGGAGGATCTTCAAACTGCTTTTCCAGCTCCCCGGGGTCGCAGGGATCACATAGAGATCATCTCATCTGTTAACCGCCTCGACTTTGATGTCTCCGAGTCCTTTTTTTAATGGTAATTTTAACAGCGTTACACTCATACGTACTCGGATACTTGTTGGCTTTTGCTTTTTGTCAGTTCTTATCGCAATGCATATTTGGCCATGTTGCGGTATTTAAGGGCATTTTTGTGGCATTTGAGGACATTAGGTAATTTCAATAGATAGATAGATAGATAGATAGATAGATAGATAGATAGATAGATAGATAGATAGATAGATAGATAGATAGATAGAAAGGAAAGGGTAGAAAAGAGTGGCAGATCGCTATAGAACCATGCTTATGACAAGATGCAAAGCCAGGCGGGATTACAAAGAAGCTGAATATGGGTGAATACTGAATTCACTTTACAAGTCAGGAGTGCTGCAGTCAACAAATCCTAAACCCACAAATGAACAATCTGTCAAATCTGGAGTGGGTGTCAGGTACTGAATGTGAACAGTTGTGTTACTGCTCGCCTCATACATATCTAAAGAAATCTGATTTAAAATAAATCCTGTGCCGTCAGTAATTCTCAGTAATTTCTTGAAGTCAGATTCCCTACTGTAATTATGCAGATCCCGTAAAATACAACAGTGTTGTCATCTCATTATTAAGCTCCTCGCATGCACATTCACATTATTGTTGAGCAAGGCTGCTCCTGAAGTCTCAAGCTCTCTGTCTTTTGCAATTAACTCTGGAAATATATTATAGTTAATAATATAGTTTTATTTATGTGATCAATTACCTCCACTTCAGCTTCCCTAAGCTAATTCCAATGATAAATTTAAGTCGTGAGTGAAACCAGAAAGAAAGAGAGAAACTGTGCGCAGTGCCATGCTGACTAAGTACATATCAGTTTAAACAAGTGGCAAATTAATCCAGCGATATAATGTTTCGAGAATCCAGGCTGAACTGGAAGGTTGGTGGTTATAATCCCTCAACTGACCAAACAAAAAGTGTGACCCAAATTGCTGGCATGGTGTAGGCCTGAGAGCCAAGAAGTGAGTGTGACTGTGTTCCAAATAGTTCACTCATTCACTAATCCCTATATCCACTGCATAGTAAAATCTAAAAATGTCAGTCCTGGCTCCTCACTACATTGCAATATCTCGTCACACATGGGGAATGAGTCAGCAAAGTGGTTTTCCAAACCATTTGCACTTTTTGGTGTTTGCTAGCTACATTTTAAGTTTGAGTTTTGACTCATTTGCAGTGCACTGCAAACAACTCTTCAAAATATCAGACACCTTAATTAGGTCACTACATATGAATGAACACAGCCTGAGGTGAAACCTGAAGGCACCCCACAGCATTGCTCTCAGTCTTTCCTTGTATGAACAGAGGCTGAAAAAGGAAACCCCATGAAATCGCTTGTCTGATGAAAACAATGGGAAATATCTTATTTCTGCATGAAGGGCATTGCCGGTCATCAGGTTATGCATTTGAGTAAGCATTGTTCATCCACCTAGAAGATGATCCTTTCTTCTCAGCTGCCAGAGGGCATAATGGGCTCTGTTATAGTCGTCGTAAGCGAGCCGTGTGGCTCATTGCGAGCGCACTACCAGAGTGCACGAGCATGCATAGTTGCGCGTTGCCGTGTAGATGCTGTGAAGTGCCAGAAGGATCTGAATAACTAGAAAAGAGCAGTAAAATTAAAATAGAAAGTGTTAAAAATGTATGTACATTTATTGTAGTCAGTGCATGTTTTTATATATATATATATATACTTTATATATAGTCATGAGTTTGTGCAAATTGTCGGTGTAAACATTACGAAGTCCTGAGGTATTAAAATATTCCAAATCTTCACGCAACCTTCCTTCGGACACGTCGATCTGAAGCTCACAGCGCGGAGTTCGAAAATTGGGAGGTGCGCGGCTTCGCGAAATATCGCCGTGTGGCGCTGTCGCGAGTGACACTAAACGATACTACGGCTGCGGCGACTATAAAGCAGGCTTAAAGGCTTGGTTATACCTTCGCGTGGGCGGCGTGCGGGCGGCTCAGAGACCGCAGGGGATTTGTAGATACCACATTCTCTGTTGCAGTATTCTCCGAAACCACGAGTGACAGTAGAGAGAAAGTACCGTGTGAAGCAGGAAGTAGTAAACGAAGAACGCTAAACAGCAAACATGGCTGCATGCACAGCATCGGAGTTTGTTCATGCTATCGGAGGTATTCTTTATGCCGAGGAATTGCTGTTCATGGTGGTTAAACCGACAAAACGCTGAAAAGGAGCTGTCTTTCCGGCCATTCCATGCAGAGACAGGAGAGGGGGGTTGAAGTTAGGTCCTGATCAGCACTTTATTACAGAGGACTTCCTTACTGAACTATGGAACGGAGTCACGGTGTGTAATTATTCTCCCTCATTGCAAGATTCTCTAAAAATAAATTGCACATAAATACCAATAAAAAGGTAACGTAAAACGTAAAAACCCTTTTATTTGTAAACTGAACTTTACAACGACTGTTAATTTACAATAAACTCACTAAACCTGAATGAGCTGTTTGCGTACAATTTTGTCTCAAATAGTAATCGGTAGACTTTGAATTTCACATTTGAATTGTGCATATTTCTGAGCAGTTTTGGCCAACGTCAGAAATAAAACAGCAAAATGCTGATCTCCCATCACTTCTAATGCATTTCTTCCAGGGAACACCCAAGTCACAAAATCTCTGATATGCGCGCTGCGACATCACGCAGGTTCCCACACCCCCATGGTGCCACCCCCTGGTGTCATTTGCATCGCACGCCAACTTGCGCCCTCGTGCTAGGGCAGCTATAAACCATCAGGCCCTTCCCTGCTGCCTGGTCAACTGAGAGACACTGTAGTTTTGTCTTAGGCCTCGTCCACACGTATACAGAGTTTTCTGAAAATGCATTTTACCTCCGTCCACATGAGAACGCAAAAATGATTAAAAACGCTTACATAAGCAAAACTTGATGTCAAACCCCACAGAAGAACATTAGGAGCATGCGTATTGAGCTTCTTCTTGAGCGCCACGATCATAATATTCATACTTTGAAACTGATGGAGACACAGCAAACAACACTGGCGCTCGTAGGTTCCTGACGCATGCGCAAATGCGAAAGTTGAGGTTGTGACCCTCCAATACTGAGAAAATTAAATCTGTCCCCCCAATAATATACAGTAGAAAATATGTTAAATATGTGAACCCTGGCTGTCAACGGATGTCTCTTGTTATTTCCTATTTATTTTCAATTTATTTCCATTTGTTAAGGAAAACAGTGTGTGCCCCCCTCCCAATTGTACACTTGGTTGCAATTGCAGCGCCAGTGTTGGATCTGGTTCCCCCTCGAGATGTGTTTCCCCCTAGCCCCGCCCCTGTTCAAACAGCGAAGGAAGCATGCATTCACAAAAGATATCTGATGGTTTTCTGTCCCAACAAGTACACTTTGCTTAGTATATACAGCAGAGAATCCAATAGTTATTTATATACAAGGTATACTGTATATTACGAGTGAATAAATAAGGGAGGTTTTTTACATGATAGCGGTATAGAGTAACTTCCAATGTTTACAGTGCAAACATGAAGGACAATGCCTACAAAATGACTGCCACTGTATAAAGTACTAATGCAGGAGAAATGCATAAAAAATGCATCAAGGAGGACTTTGACAACAGGTACCACTCTAAACAGGGTGGGATGCAGAATAAATATATATACGAAGGATGGCTTCATCAGTGAGCCAATGATACGCACTAATGCAAGATATGAAGGAAGACTTCTGCAATGACCAACACTTCCTAAACCATTCCTTCACAGTTTGGCCTTGCTGGGCATCTGAAATAAACACCACGGCCAGCAACGCCAAACTGATAGAGAGCTGCTGTCAGATGGATGTATGTTTTGGACTGAGGCCAGACCAGTAGGGTAGCACATAGGTGTCCATCACAGGGGCGAGCCTCACAGCTCTTTAGAATAACACTGTGTTACTCAGAACCTCCAGGGAACAGACCGGTCCTCCTCTCTGCTCCGCCAGACGCTCTGTCGCTCCTCAGGGCAGCGGGTGATAGAGCACATCCTAGGAGTGGGCAGGACGAGTAGATCACTGCCACCAACTTCTCAGACATCCTCTCCCCCCAAAGGTGCTGGGATTGGAAGTAAAGATTTACGATCATATTCTTTCCACATGCCGGGCAGTCTGCTGTATCTCCCTACCTGCGCTTCGTCCTATTATTTCGCTTTTGAGTTTTTTATTGATGGAAGCACAGCAGTAGATCCCGGGTGCTTGTTGTTAAGGGCCTCCGTTACCATGTTTCTTTTGACCGCCGTTCTTGGGAAGATAGAATGCTGTTTCCAAGCGCCCCTTGTAGCTTTAATTCACTCTTTGGAAATCTGCATAGTGTTGGCTAATTGTGAGTGGAATAAAACCGCTCACCCAAACACACATTTTCAGATGTTCAGTGTCATTGTTTACATCTATCTATCAAATAAAGCAAGGAATCTCTGTCTGTCCGTTTGTACAGTATGTCCTTCGATTATCTCGACAACCACTCATCCGATCTGCTTTACACTTGGGGGGCGTATCGCTGCGGACCCAAGAACGCGCAGTGTTGAATTTTGCGCAATTTGGACACGCGACACGTGTAATATTAATAAACTTTGATTCATTTTTGTCAGAGTTACTAATTCATCATCATGACCATGATCTATGTTTAAAATATAAGGTAGATACAGTAGAGTGCTCAAGAAGTAGTGTACTAAGGCTTACTGCACACTGGCATTTAGGCATCAAGGAAACTGCATCTAAATCCCTGGGGATCGCAGACCCGAATGTGGCTGCACCCCCTGGCCCTCCGCTAGTGACGGAACTAATTGTGTCAAAGAAAAAGGGTTTGATTGCCTCTGGGCCTATGGCAGGAGAAAATAAAAGTTTTCACGATGGGTTTTTTTCTGGGGCTTTTGATAAAAGTAGAACAGAGGAGCCACATCCTGTTTAGTGTGTGAGTGATATTTGCTGAGAGCAATGTGGACCAGGTATATCTCCCGCTTTATTAGATGACAACACTTCTTGACATCCTCAATACTGCTGTCTGTACTAAGGAAGGATTCGAGTGTATTTACTTGAAAAACCCACAACATTTTACACTTTGCACGAAATATCTCAAGCCACAGTAGTCCAGTGTCCAGTGCATGCGTTTCTTATGAGACGTGTGGGGTTTCATCACGGTGACATGGAGGTCAACTGGGGCTAGCGGTATGAACAGCACCTCTTACTATAAGCCTGCCCCAAGGTTGCAATAACAGTAAATGGAACATGTTCTTTTCCCATTTGCAAGGCAGGTACATGTAGTATGTTGTTTATTGGTGATATCCTTCAGTGACCACTGCGGTCAATGAGAGACGTAAACCACATGGAGGATCGGCACAGCGCACATGTCTCTCTCCGCACTATTTACTGCAAATTACCATGGCCCCAAGACAAGTGAGAAACTCATTAGAGCTGAGTAATGATCCTCCTGTTATTGCAGAGGGGAAGGAAGATAAAGCACATAAAGGCGGTATTACGCTCTCTATCAAAGACTTTGTGATTGTTTGGCGTTTTCCAATTTAATTAAATAGCCGCTAATCTGGTTGTGAGGCTCCTGAGCTTTACGTCGTTAATGGAATGTGGATATGACATCACTACCAACATGGACACTCTTCTGACTCTGTTAATTAGCATGAGTGAGTTACCGTTTGTTTGATGAGATATGAAGGCGTTTGTTCATTAGCGTGAGCTTTGCTTCCTCATTTTTGAGACCCCGCATTAAGGAACCACCACCAGCAACGATCTTGAGAATATACAAAGTCTGACAGCAATTTGTTTTCGTAAAGGTGTTTTCTAGAATGTAAGTATGTATTAATTAAGAATAAGTGAAAAGCGTGCGGCCCTGGAGAGGTGGAAGGAGGAATGGGTTCTGGTTTGGGGGGGGTCTGTGGTTTCATCTGCAGTATTTCTTCATGACGTTCGGAAGGTTGACGATCGGTCATCCGCGGATATGTGCGGACGGCGTGTCACACAGTGTATATGACCCATGTTTGTTTTTTGAAACAATAAAGGAAAAGTAAAAAAGGTAATAATGATCCCGTGAAAATAAGAATCGTTGTGTTTTCGTTACCTTAGAATGGTCTGTTTATATCTCCGTGGGGGCTGGAGCCCCTTCTACGGTAGCCCAGAACAGACAAACCAAAAACTGGCTCTAGAGAGGGAAATTCGCATTTTTTTTGCGAGTTTCGCGGCCACCGCAGCTTCGCTAGCTTCTACACGGAGGGGAATTCAATCGCTTGCCATCTGCAGCCTCGCCACTAGATGCCGCTAAATCTTACACACTGCAACGTTAAACATTTAGTCACTGATAAATAAAGTGTAATATCTGTTTAGTAATACTAGGCTACTTATAAACAAGTATTAGTTGCTCGTATTAGTTGGAATAAGCATGATAACAGCTTGCCATCGTCTAGCCCTCATGCAACAACAATATATTGCACGTGTATGCAGATCAAATACATTGACATTCTAGGTTCCTCATATTTTCAGCAAGAATATACATAAAACACTAATGTCGAGAGATGACGCAGGCATGTGTATATAAATATAATCTTTGTTCTTTTTGAAAAATAATATATTGCAATTTATTCCTAAATTTACAAATTATTGATGCCTTCTATCTATCTATCTATCTATCTATCTATCTATCTATCTATCTATCTCGACTTACTAATGCTGCGTTCCCGTTGAACTCGGAAATCGGTAATTCCGACTCGGTAGTTCACGCTTCCGAGCTAAATCGGTCCTATTGCCTCGGTTCGGGTTAAACATAGACACCCGCAGAACATTTGTCTTTGTTTGTCAAACTTCAGGCTTCTACAAGCATCGGCACATGAGCCAAAACTACAGTCACGGCCGTTCCTTTGCACGTTCCCCCAAAGGAGGTCGGAGGATTATTATTATTCTTTTTCTTCCGAGTTCCCGTCTCAACGGAATGCAGCATTATCCTGCCCCCGCCACATTCCCATTCCCCGCTGTCAGTGGAGCGTTGGCTTTCTGCGCATGCGCACGGCGGTAGCTCGTCGTTTCGAAACCAAAGCGAGGGAATCGAACGCACGCACGGCAGCCGCTGCAGCGGGAGTTGGTGTAAGTTTATTTCCGTGTTTTGGTCACATCTCGTTGCAGGTTAATATCGGTGAACGGGCCTTTACCACTCAGCCGCCCGTAGAGCGTCTAGTTGACGACCCTGCAATGAGACGCTGTATTCCTGTAGCCGCCGTTAGCATGTGTGTGCTAATGAGCCTTAAGTTACAGTTACGCTTCATTGACGTTAATTACACGTCTGACGTCGGACGGTTTCTAACCTTTTCCCTCAACGTGCCTCTCTCAAATCTAATCATAAGCAGCCATTTTAAACTTTAAAGTGGAAATCCCTCACATTACTTTTTCTTGAATGTGTGTGTGTGTGTGTGTGTGTGTGTGTGTGTGCGCGCTCCTCAACAGGGGATGTCGTGACGTTTGACGGTCGCTATGGACTCCGTTCGCCATTTTGGGAGGATCACTTCCGTTCAGTTGCGTAGAGAAATAGCTAAAATATATGAAATGTACAAAAATGAAGGAAGAGGGGGCAAGGAAGGAAGGAAGGGAGGGAGCAAGGAAGGAAGGAAGGACGGGAGGGAGCAAGGAAGGAAGGAAGGAAGGAAAGAAAGAAAGAAAGAAAGAAAGAAAAAGAGGAAAAGAAGGGCGGAGGGTTCACGCGAGGTGGCCGCAGTAATGTTATTCACCCGACACGACCCCCGAACCGTCTTTTAACTCAAGAGTTTGCCCCCCGACATTCACAGTCGACGCGAGTGATCCTCTTAATATGGCGGCTCGCTCCAGCAGCGTGACGTCAGCTTCGCCTCATATGCTGTTTTCGTTGATGGTGGTGGGGGTGGGGGGGTCCGCTTTTCCTGGCAAGAGTGCCTGGATGTTGAAAATGGCGTTTAAAATGGAATTCTGGGACTTGTACACAATTTTATGGATTGTCACTAACCAGTTCTGTATGAACAGATATTTGAATTCAAGGTAGGATCATTGCCACGATAAACCGTTAAAATTACTGATGCACCACAAGTAAATAAGTAAAGTTTATTTACATAGCATCTTTCACAGACACCAGTCACAAAGTGCTTCACAATCAAATAAAATCAAGATAGAAACAGATCCAACACACAAGTCAATACAATCAAATGAATAAAATAAAGATAAAAACAGATATCACACAAGGGGGAACAGTGAAGGGGAAACGGGGAGACACAAGTTAAAACATAAAACAACACCACATGCTACCTAAAAACCTGTCTGAACAGATGGGTTTTTAACTACTTCAGTTTCTCATTTATTGAGTCCACAGAGTCCAGAGACCTCAGATTCATCGGGAGACTATTCCAAAGCTTTGGTGCTGCCGACTGGAAAGCGCGATCTCCCCGAGTCTTAAAACGTGTCCGAGGGACACTTACTGTGAAAGACCCTGGTCAGAGGAGCTACAGTAAGAGATTGGCGTGTGGTGTGGAATGTAACGTGGAACCTGGCCATGTAGGGCTCTATACAACAAGATGCAGAGATGCTCAAGATGGTGATGCAGAGGGCAGAACAGTTGTTTTTTCTATGGCAACTTAAATTCCATTCAATGTATGTAAATATTGTGAGAGATTTGAAAAAATAAGGTTACCTTCTATTCATGCCCATATGACCCACTCCTGTGTTGTGTTTTCGCCATAAGATGCTGTCATAATAATTGCAGTCGCTGCAGAGTTGCTGTTGATTTGAAATGATACTTTGCTTACTGAAGAGGTAAAGGATTTGGCCATAACAGCGCAAACCCTGTTATTTAACTATTAAGTTGCTTTCCTTTTGGTTATTTGATGTACCGTCGTACATCAAACATTGTCATGATTTACCGTCGGCATGATCATCTGTTAAACACCAAATGTTGCATTACATTATTGTATGTTGTATTACATTATTATTTTTGGCACTACACTATAAAGATCTCAGCTGAGAAAACACCATTACAAAGACTAAAAATTAACTTTTTAGTCTAAACAATTTCTACATTTGTTATAATTATATTTGGTTACTGTATTACATTGACAACAACATGCAAATTAACACAAAATCACCAAAAATATATCACAATTTGTAATTCTTAGTTAGGGACTGTACTAGACCTATCGTTCAGGAAAGCAAGTCTCATGTTATCGTTTACGGAAGTATTTTTTTAAAAGATCTGATTTGTAGATACAGTGGTGTGAAAAAGTGTTTGCCCCCTTCCTGATTTCTTATTTTTTTGCATGTTTGTCACACTTAAATGTTTCAGATCATCAAACAAATTTAAATATTAGTCAAAGACAACACAAGTAAACACAAAATGCAGTTTTTAAATGAATTTTTATTATTAAAGGAGAAAAAAAATCCAAACCTACATGGCCCTGTGTGAAAAAGTGATTGCCCCCTAAACCTAATAACTGGTTGGGCCACCGTTAGCAGCAACAACTGCAATCAAGTGTTTGCGATAACTTGCAATGAGTCTTCTAGAGCTGTGGAGGAATTTTGGCCCACTCATCTTTGCAGAATTGTTGTAATTCAGCCACATTGGAGGGTTTTCGAGCATGAACCGCCTTTTTAAGGTCATGCCACAGCATCTCAATAGGATTCAGGTCAGGACTTTGACTAGGCCAC
>OMKR01103611.1:0-11529 GCA_900302355.1 Cyttopsis rosea | reverse complement strand
GAGCTTTTGACAGCGTTTTATTAAAACCAGGTTTTGGCTCACACAAGACTCCATTATTTCCTGGTGTGGGAAGAATGCATTTTTTAAAAGCTGTGATATATACATTGCAATAGTTTGATACACACTTTCAGTCATTTGGGGTCATAATTAACCACAACACGAACGAGAGGGCCAGTCAATGGCATCGATACCTTCTTCATCCAGGAACTGCCTACACACTCTGGCCACATGAGGCCGGGCATTGTCCTGCACCAGGAGGAACCCAGGGCCCACTGCACCAGCGTGAGGTCTGACAATCGCTATGAGGATTTCATCCCGGTACCTAACAGCAGTCAGGGTACCGTTGGCTATGACAGGGAGGTCTGTGTGACCCTCCAAGGATATGCCTCCCCACACCATCACTGACCCACTGCCAAACCGGTCATGCCGGATGATGTTACAGGCAGCATAACGTTCACCACGGCGGCTCCAGACTCTTTCATGAATGTCACATGTGCTCAGTGTGAACCTGCTCTCATCTGTGAAGAGAACCGTGCGCCAATGGCGGACCTGCCAATTCTGGTGTTATCTGGCGAACGGCAATCGAGCTGCACGGTGCTGGGCTGTGAGCACAGGACCCACTAGAGGACGTCGGGCCCTCATGCCACCCTCATGGAGTCTGTTTCTGACAGTTCGGTCAGAAACATACACACCAGTAGCCTGCTGGAGGTCATTTTGTAGGGCTCTGGCAGTGCTCCTCCTGTTCCTCCGCACAAAGGAGCAGATACCGGTCCCGCTGCTGGGTTGATGACCTTCTACGGCCCTGTCCAGCTCTCCTCGTGTAACGGCCGGTCTCCTGGTATCTCATCTATGCTCTTGAGACTGTGCTGGGAGACACGGCAAACCTTCTTGTGACCGCACGTATGGATGTGCCATCCTTGATTCACAATCAATTGTGCTTCCTAAATGGAGATTGATATCCCTGAAGTTTAACTGACTTGGTGTTATACTGTGATGATTAATTTTTTTGAGCAGTGTACATCACTTGCTTTACAAATACACTCAAGAAATGCCAAAGTGAAATTTTTGAAAGTGTACTCAGGGACATCAGTGAAGTGCCAGTAACTGAGTACATGATGTAACCTATCTCCACCCTCCTCTGGTTGATGACATTATCCTCTGCTGACATCTACTTCTCAAGGCAAAACGGCATGGGCTACAACTCCTCCATGGCCCGCGTGGCGGTGGCGGTGGCCCCTCTGATCCTGCTGCTGGACGAGGTGTGGCAGCACCTGCCGCAGCTCATCCTGTGCTCGCTCACCGCTGTGGGGGCGCTGGTGGCCTGGACCCTCCCCGAGACCCGCAAGAGGTGCCTGCCCGAGACCATCGAGGACATCGAGCAGCAGGGGGGACATCTCTCAATCTAGCAATGTATTCTCATATTCTCAATGTACTGACATTGATTTTGATTGTTCTTGGAGATGTGGCCCTTCACCTGTACACCCCAAGTGGAAAAATAAAATATATATATTTCCAAACTGAAAGTATATAATTAGTATATATTTACTATACCCATTTCAGTATAGTTTATGTGTATTTTTTGGTACTTCTTATTTACTTGTATGTACTAATTAAAAGTGCAGTTTGAGTGCATGTGTAGTGTAAGTACACTTATCCATCCATCCATCCATCCATTTTCATGCCGCTTATCCGGGTCTGGGTCACAGAGGCAACAGGCTTAACAGGGCGGCCCAGAAGTCCTTTTCCAGAGCAACTTCCTCCAGCACTTCCTGGGGAATTCCGAGGCGTTCCCATGCCAGCTGGGAGATATAATCCTTCCAGCGGCTCCTGGATCAGCCCTGGGGCCTCCTCCCAGTTGGCCGCGCCTGGTACACCTCCAAAGGGAGGTGCCCAGGGGGCATCCTTAACAGAAGCCGGAACCACCTCAACTGCCTCCTCTCGATGCGGAGGAGCAGCGGTTCTATTCTGAGGTCCTCTCGGATCGCTGAGCTCCTCACCCTATCTCTGAGGCTGAGCCCAGCCACCCTGCGGAGGAACCTCATTTCGGCCGCCTGTATCTTTCAGTCATGACCCAGAGCTCATGACCTTAGGTGAGAGTTGGAATGAAGATTGACCGGTAAATTGAGAGCTTTGCCTCTGGGCTCAGCTCTCTCTTCACCACGACGGTCCGGTACAGTGCTGCATTACTGCAATCTCACCTACTGTCAATCTCATACTCATTTTTACCCTCACTTGTGAAAAGACCCCAAAATACTTAAACTCCTCCGCTTGGGTCAGCTGCTCTCACCCCACCCAGAGGGCGCAGACCACCTTTTTCCGGTAGAGTACCATGGCCTTGCATTTGGAGGTGCTGACTCTGATCCCCATGCATCACACTCGGCCGCAAATCGTTCTGGAGATCAGAATCTGATGAGGCAACGTCTGCAAAAAGCGGAGATGCCACCCTCACCCCCCAAACTGGATACACTTCGGCCCTCGGCTACGCCTTGATATCCTGTCCATGAAAATCACAAACAGAATAGAGGAAAAGGCCCCCCAACATCCGGGGCCTTCAGTATTTCTGGGCGGATCTTGCACCCCAGTGCTCCAGGCGATCTGCCACTGCGTAGCTTCCCGACTACCTCAGTGACTTCCGCCAGGGAGATGGGTTCTGATCCCCCAGAACACTCCGACCCTGCCTTCTCCACAGAGGGCATATCAGTTGGGTTTAGGAGTTCCTGAAAGTGTTCCTTCAACCTCCAGACGATATCCTCAGTCAAGGTCAGCACTTCCCCACCCTTGCTGATCTCAGCTTGGGCGGTGTCCTGCTTTCCCCTCCTGAGCCGCCGGATGGTCGCCAAATTTTTTCTCCGCTGCGCATCCGCGTTCCTCCAAACAAAACAAATAGAAAGTGTTTTTTTTATTTATTTTAGATTGTTTTTTATTTCCGTAACGACACAAAAAAAGCCCTGTGCGTCCCGTGCCGCGTAACGCATGGCAGCTCGAATGGTTAAAATCAAGTCTGCTTAACTATGCACTAGTGAGAAAAAGGAATATTCTTATTTTGATTAAATAACCATATACGATTTTAGGATGACATCAACATCAGATTTATCTTGTTCCGTCCCTGCAATAGGGATTAGTGCATTTATTTGGATTATTGAAGTGATTATTGCATTTATTCATTCATTTTTGAATTGGTTGTATTTTTTCGGAATCCTGAGATCGAACATATCACCAACTTTAGTAAGCAGTGCTAGCGCCATCTGTTGGTCAGTCAATGAAACTGTAGCACTAAACACCAGAGGGCAACTTGAATGTTATAACCAACTTAGATTTATAAGCTTTAAATCCTGGCAATTGATTAACATATCATGGTTCAGAAATGATCTATCAAGGCAGCGATTGCTTTGAGCATTTTTTGACTAATTATGGCCTCAGGTTGGCATGAGAACAGAGTTGCGACTGATTTATGCAGCACACCAACACTTAAAAATAGACGAGGACGGATCTGAGAGAGATCGAGAGCCAAAGCGCAGTACGACACACTTCTCAGCAGCTAAAAATAAGAAGGGAAGCCAAACTGTTGACCTTTGACCTTGTAACTGGCCTGAATAAGCTTAAAATTGCTGAAAATTTTAAATAATTTAAAAACATCTGCGAGTGTCTTATGAAAACATATAAATTAAATAGATTGAATGTTTTTTTTTTCTGCAAGCTGTCTGATATGTTGTAGACATTCCAGGTCGAAGCTCTTTTATTAAAGAAACAAGTCAGCTACACAGCCTTTCAATTTCCTGCCATCTCCTAAAGGAAAGTCAACAACATCCAAGTGACATGTTTGTGAGATTCCTTTTGAAAGAAAAAAAATCTATCAGCCAAGTCTAATATTTCATCTTACAGTACTTTTAGTTACAGAATGAACAATTATAGTAAAAAAAAAGAAAAAGAAAAAAGAAAAAATCCAATATGCAAAAATCTGAAACATTAAGATACATCGATACAGACTGAGGGATCTAAAACTAGAAAGAAGCAAATATTTTCCAGGAATCCTCTTGACGAGCTTCAGTATTGGGAATACTCCTTGGTCTCTAGTTTGGCAACGATTCTCTCCAACTGTCTCTTAGCTTCACATTGTGGGAAGTTGCTCATCTCGTAGTACTGAGGGGCGATCTTCACAAGCCTGCAGCATTGGAGGAAAACCAGACTAAATAACAGTAAACAATGCATTTGATTTATATATATAAATACTTAAAAAATTTATTAAAATATAAACGTGTACGTGCCATTCTGGTTTGATGTCTGTACAAGTGCGGATGTAGTTCTTGGTGGTGAGGACGAACTCGTTGTAGAGCACCCACTCGGGTTTGTGGTCCAGGACTGTGGACGGGTGCAGCTGGACAACTTGATTGTCCTTCACCGTGAGGTAATGACCAGTGCGCTCCAAGTGAGCTACCTAAAAAGGGGGAGGGCAAGAAAATATATGAACACATTAAATGTTGCTAGTTTGGTTTACAAACACTTCCAGTACAACACTTGATACCTGCAAGGTCAAATGTCTGTTTGACCTGTGGTTGTTGCTGAAATTCAGTTGCATGACTGCTGAGCTTCCCCATTTTGAAACAGAGGTGTAATATGAGCTTGTTTTGAGGCTCCAAAAGTGCTCTGGTGTTGTCACAGGCCTAATTTAACGAAACACCACGTCATAGGTTTAAATACACCAATAAAATGACCACTCTCGTGACCCTTTAAGTCAAGAATCCAGCCTTGGTTTCTATATAAATGGTTCATACAATTTCAGATGAAATTTAAGGACCGTTTTCCCCCCCAAGCATTACATTCTTCATAATACTTTCTTCAACACTATGGCTGAGATGATTTATATTTTTTCATGAAATGAATGGTCGATGCTGAAATCCAAACAATTTGGCAACATTTGCAGCAGTGACAGCAGACCTGCACAGAATGACGAGCTTTAAGTCGTTCCTGACATAAGAGGCGGATTTCCCAGGTATGTCAGTACTTAGGATTTTTAAGAGATTAAAGTACTTAGATTTAAGGACTGTGAGTGAATATTGAACATGGCTGAACATAGCACACAACAGGGAGACATTGGATGTTAAAATAAATCTGGCTCACATACCTACGATGCAATATAATGTCATGTAGGCCACAACTTTTCATATTTCATTTTCTTCATGATTTACATTACTATGGCGACCGGCGTCTGCATACCTGCATGAAGAAGCCCGTGCAGAGAGCTCGGCGAATGTTGATGTAATAATCTCTGCTGGTGAACTCGGTGCTGCGGCGCGGCAGGTTGAAGCGGTCCATGATCCTGGACAGCTGCTGGCGGACGTTGTCGGACGACACCAGGGAGCGGTAGTTGACAAAGTTGTCGTAGCACCACTGGTTGGACTCGTGGTCTGCAGGAAGAAAGGGTCGTCAAGATTCAAAAGTCATCACATTGGGGCCTAGAACCTTTAAACCTGCAACAGGTTTTAACCAACAGGGTCCTCACTCTGTTTGAAGGCGTGGTAGACATTGAGGAGCGTCAGGTGGTCGCCGTCAATGTGAGCGAACCTCATCTTGGACTCGTCCGCCGCCTTCTTAGCCTCCGTCGGCCGGACAAAGCACTGTGGGACTAAACAAGGTTGGTATGGGCCCCAACAAAGCCACCCACGGGGATGAGTCAAACATTCACAAACAACAGAGCAAAGCCTACGACGCTAGGGCGCTGGGACAGGGCAGGACCACACGCTCTAGCACGTGGTCTAGCTTTGGGCTTCTGCTGGTCTTTCCCAAATCTGCAGGAATGGCTAAAAGACGGAGGTCGTCGAGTGAGGGGGGGTGTGTTTCTTTTTTTTTTTTTTTAACCCACAAACAAAACAAAGCAGTAGCAGCATCTTCTACCACCGCTAGGAAAGCAAACCTCAATGCATGGAATAACTGTAGCACGGTGTAAGGGATAACTCCCTCTCTAGCGATTGAGCCCAACGCATTCCATTCATTAACAAGAGTTGATTCAATAAGAAAAATAATTTAAGTGAACAGGCTGAAAATGTCAAAAAGTGGTGCCTGCCCTTTCCTCTTGCTTCTGTGACTAAACATTCAAAATGGAAAAAACTTATTTACTAGTGAATATTAAGCCTTCGAAACCTAAAAACACTGGTGGAAAATATTTTGAGCAGATCATATCACACTAGCATGTGCTCAAAATGATCTTTCTAATTAGTATGCAGTTATAAATTGATTAATATGATTTCATTTCCATACACCTATGAAAATTCGTCATAAATCCGTCCGGCTTTGAAGAATGAAGTTGCTACACGTGCGATCAAAGAAGTGTTTTGTTTTTATTGCCAAGGAAAATAAAATTTCCAGAATATTTTGTGAATTCAGAGAGAAGTGCTCTCCAGGCCTACACCAGGCTGGTGCAGGCCCTTCACCCTGCCCACAGGCCTCCTGCGGGCGGGGTGAAAGGTGAAAGGTCGCCCCCTGCTGGGCATTACCTGACAGCATGGCAGTAATGGAAAGGATCTCGTTAGAGCAGTTAAACTCGCAGCTGGCGATCACCATCTTGGCCAGCTGGGGGTCCAGGGGGAACTCGGCCATCATGGAGCCCAGCTCCGTCAGGTCGCCATCGTCGTTGAGCGCCGCCAGGTAGTTCAGCAGCTCCAGGGCCCGCATCAGGGTCTCAGGGGCTAGGCGGGAGACCAGAGATCAGAATGGAGCCAACCAAAGCCTCTATTTTTTTTGTTTTTGTTTTTAAACTTTGTCCTGTTGTGAGGACGCGGGAAATGGACTAAATACCTGGAGGGTCCATGAAGTCAAAGTGTACGAGGTCATCGATACCGAGCTTCTTCAGCTGCAGCACAACGGACCCCAAATTGGACCTCAAGATCTCAGGGTACGTGTTGTCCTGGAAAGGTTAAAGATATTATTATCCATCTTGTCGATGCAATAATCAAAGAGGCAACACACACAGATCCCTAGGGGAAGACACAAAAACCTCTTATTCCAAGTGAGATTATGCCACAGTGTATGCATGTGTATGTATACAGGTATTTTCTTATTGATTACACAAACCAATCAAGATATATAGTTATTACTGCCTATGTATTAGGTTTGGTTTAAAATCCTTTTAATAATTTGATACACAGAAACAATTCTATTGTTGCAATTTCTGAATCATAAAATAGACACAATTTGGAATTTCAATATTTGATTTCGGTATTAGACTGAATTTGTTTCGTGAAATATTTTGGTAATGCACATCACGTAGCACACTGAAAATTTGGTTGCAAATCTCATTATGTATAAAATGTCAACATCAAATCGTATCGTGCGTCATTTCACGGACATCGTATTAATGTGATAATCATGGCCCATGTTCCATCACTGCCAATTCACCTTAATCTTCTTTCAGGGTAAAGTAAAATACCTTTCTGTGGATTCTAAACAGAATCCAGTGACTTCTGTATTTATATTACATCACGTACCTGCATCTCTGTCTTGTAGGCTTTCTCTGTGTAGAGGCGGAAACATTTCCCGGGCCGCGTTCTTCCGGCGCGACCCGCCCTCTGCTGCGCCGACGCTTTGCTGATGGCAGTGACGAGCAGAGACTCCACCCTGATGCGGGGATTGTAAACCTGGAGATGCGATGGGAAGTTTTGTTTTTATTATTTTATATAAATTATGAAAAAACACCAAGACTGTCACCATTACCAACCCACCCAAACAGGTGAAATGATGAACAAAAATAGAAAGATCTCTAAAAGTTTGCTCATCCCACCCACCTTTTGTTTCGCAAATCCAGGATCAATGACAAACACGACGCCATCAATGGTAAGGGACGTTTCAGCGATGTTAGTCGACACCACAACCTGGGAACAAAGAATTATAATAATAAAAATGTAAACTCAAATGTCAAGAATTCCAATGTGATTAAGTTAAAAAAAAAAAATTCGGGTTGAACATCTACCTTTCTTCCTATTGCCCCATTGGCTTTCCTCGGTGGAGGAGCCTCAAAGATCCTCTGCTGCTGCTGCGGGGGCAGCGTAGAGTAGAGTGGAATGATTTTGATGTCTCCCACTTCGGGCCCGAGGTCGTCCACTTCACGTTTGATCCGTTTGCAGGCCTCGTCGATTTCCTTAAAGAAGAAAAAACACTTCAATGTTAGAACCCTCTATTTAACTAGTGATATTGGGAAGCTTTAAGAACGGGCTGGGCTCAGACTCACCTCTTGACCAGTGAGGAAGAGGAGGCAGTCGCCTTCCTCCTCCTCACACATGTGGATCTGGATGACGGTGCGGATAGCGGCTTCCAGGTAGTCGCGCTCTGGCTCGGGGGTGTAGAAGATCTCCACGGGGTGCGTGCGTCCCGGGATGGTCAGCAGGGGACAGTTGTCAAAATAGACCTGGAACTTGCCAGCGTCCAGCGTGGCGCTCATCACAATTACCTGTGAATCACAAAAATGTTTTTGAGCTATACACTGAAAATATGTGACTGTTCTGTAATGAAAAACAAGAATCCTGGTCATAATATAAATAGTATATATAGACCACGGAGTTTCTTTGCAAATTTGATTAGTACTTTTAGTCCCCGTCTAAATTTATTTAAAAGTTTCCATTCCATCGCATATGAAAATATGATGCATCATGCCGCCCTAATGTGTATAATAGGAAAAACCTGCGGATCAAAAGTATCACGTACCTTCAGATCCATTCTCTGCCGCACCACCTCCTTCAGGACACCCATCAGGATGTCTGTGGCGAGAGTTCTCTCATGGGCTTCGTCTAGAATGATGACTCCGTATCTCTCCAGCAGCGGGTCGTTCATCGCCTCTCTGAGCAACATACCGTCTGTCATGTACCTGCGCCAAAATAAATGAGATGTTAGTTAGGTGCAAAACAGGTACAATAAAGAAATTAGCATACAGTATTGACCACAAAAAGGTCATAGCGCTTACTTTAAGATGGTCTTGGCAGAACTGCAGTCCTCAAATCGGATGGAGTATCCAACCTCCTGTCCGAGCATCACGTCCATCTCGTCGGCGACTCTCTGAGCGACGCTCATGGCTGCCACTCTCCTAGGCTGCGTGCAGGCCACGGCTCGCTTTGGACCCGGTAAACCCTTCACCATGTCCACGCACCACTGAGGGATCTGTGAGGGGACAGGTAAAATCATGATGAGGTCAGAGAGGCTCAAGGAGGACAAATGCCAAAACTGAGAGGGTTTTTGTGCATCGTGTGCTTTCTTATCTCACAGTGAAAATATAGTTTTAATGTTTCACAAACCTGAGTGGTCTTGCCGGAGCCCGTCTCTCCGACGAGCACGAAGCTTTGCTGTCGGGTTATGATGCCGTTGAAGTTCTCCTTGTACTCCCAAACAGGCAGCTGTAACCTCTTCTTGAGAATCTCGTAGTAGCGCGGTGTGTGCGGCAGGTTTGTGAAGGAGTTTATCTGCTGCTGCATGGCTATCTGCTTGATGGGCGGCATGGCCACTCCGGCTGGGATGCTGTTGGCCGGGGCGCTGGGGGGCTTGATGTCCCTCTCTCGGTCTCTGTCCCGGTCCCTGTCTCGGTCCCGGTCCCTGGAGCGATCCTCACGTTCTCTGTCACGATCTCTGTCTCTCCTGTTTGGAGTAAAAAATAATAATAATAATAATTTAGTTTGGATGTCATGGCTCGACCTTCTGGATTTTAAAAAAGTTTACAGCTTGACAACATTACACCACAACATTCTCTGTTGCAGAATTGTGGTTTGGTAGATGCAGTCATGTCTAGCCACAAATGAGTTGCTACAATACACTAATGTACTTCTCAACCAAGCGCTATAGGTTTAAGAATAAAAACAATGCATATGATGAAAACTAAAGTGTATCATCCTGATTGACCAACACCTACAGTCCCCCTGTACCACTTTGGATAAGGACATTCTACACTGCTTGTTTGGTTTAGAGCAGATCCTTCATTTCAGACAGTGTGAAGACTGGCTGGAATCACTCATCTTGAGATTAGGGCAGGAGACAGTTGGGTAAGGCTCAATAAAGTTATTTTAACAGAGGATGTGTTTGATATTAATAATAATAAATTACCCCTAGTTAGTAGAGATGGGACAGATTTTTTTATTTTTATTTAATGGTTTGCCTCCTCGAGAATTAAACTCAGCAAATAATTAACCTGTAAAGCACAATTCAAAGCATGCACGAATAGGAACTGGCAGTTGGAGTTAGGCAAACCTAAGCAGCCAGTCAGCTATGTATGTAATATGTGCCGCCATAGAGCTACTGGGAGTTGTAGTTGTATTTGTGCAGCACCACACTGAAACGAATCACCGGATGAGGATTAAAAACTACACAGATGGAAGTGCACCGGGAATAACAGTCCGACTGGAAACATGGACCGCCCGCTATGTATTTTTTACGAGAGCATCTGAAACCGTAGCGTCGGGCAAATTTAGTAAAATTGCTTTGGAATACATTTAAATTATATGTATATTTTTGCTCTTTTAATAAAAAGTGCTGTGTGGTTTACTATAGCCTCATGTAAGCTTACACAAATACCAATAGAGCTGCAACTAACGATTATTTTCATTATTGATTAATCGATTTGTTTTGTCCAGAAAATGCTGAAAATGTCGATCACTGTTTCCCAAAGCGGCGTTCTCAAATGTCTTGTTTTGTCCACAACCCAAATAAACCAGAAAATAGTCACATTTAAGAAGCTGGAATTAGAGAATTTGGAAGAAAAACAATTTATAACTCAAAACGATTAATCGATTTTCAAAATAGTCGATGATTAATTTAATAGTTGGCAACCAATCGATTAATCGTTGCAGTTCTAAATACCAACAACAACAATAATCATCTTTTTTTTTTTTTTTTTAAAGAGCTCTGGTATTAGAATCAGTATCAGCACATACAGTGGTGTGAAAAAGTGTTTGCCCCCTTCCTGATTTCTTATTTTTTTGCATGTTTGTCACACTTCAATGTTTCAGATCATCAAACAAATTTAAATATTAGTCAAAGACAACACAAGTAAACACAAAATGCAGTTTTTAAATAAAGGTTTTTATTATTAAAGGAGAAAAAAAAAATCAAAACCTACATGGCCTACATGTGAAACCTACATGTGAAAAAGTGATTGCCCCCTAAACCTAATAACTGGTTGGGCCACCCTTAGCAGCAACAACTGCAATCAAGCGTTTGCGATACCTTGCAATGAGTCTTTTACAGCGCTGTGGAGGAATTTTGGCCCACTCATCTTTGCAGAATTGTTGTAATTCAGCCACATTGGAGGGTTTTCGAGCATGAACCGCCTTTTTAAGGTCATGCCACAGCATCTCAATAGGATTCAGGTCAGGACTTTGACTAGGCCACTTCAAGTCTCAATTTTGTTTTTCTTCAGCCATTCAGAGGTGGACTTGCTGGTGTGTTTTGGATCATTGTCCTGCTGCAGAACCCAAGTTCGCTTCACCTTGAGGTCACAAACAGATGGCCGGACATTCTCCTTCAGGATTTTTTGGTAGACAGCAGAATTCATGGTTC